>RPFO01000123.1:1232909-1247909 GCA_009746045.1 Mesostigma viride
GCAGAACTCGCGCCGGGAGCAGATGACCCTCTGATGATGGCCAGTTGCAGGATAGCGCTGGGGTTGGACACAATCTCCTTTCAAGGTCTGCACATGAAAGGAAACTGCTGTGCCAAACTTTTTTTAATGGGCTTCAAGCCATCATGATGGACTGCTGGGAGCTCATGGTCAGTTCTTGGATATGCAAAGATTCTTGGGAAACGTGACAGTAAGGATTCCTGACGAAGAACCCACGTCCTATGCCCGGCCGCCAATCCGCAAAACACAGGCAAGGATGTCCCTCTCTCGGCCGATGCCTTTCATGGCATTCTCGTGGCATTCTCAGGCATGTGTCCACGGGGCCACGGCTAGGACGGACCTCGCTCCCATTCACAGATTCCTCAGACATTCCCTCTATGCCCCTGCACACCAAGGCACTTACCTTACAAGGCCTATACACACGCAGTGATGCTGCCGCCCAGCACGCGGTAATCAACCATCTCTGGGTCACATCGCAACCATCACTTGGCAACCTGCTGGTCATCTCTCAACCACGTCTCCGTCATCTCTTGATCGAGCCTGAGCGCATCATCGATGGCGACTTGCTGAGCGACATCCGCACTGCGTTCTTGGTCACGGTGGGCTGAACCCACGGCTGCTTGCCCCCAGCGGGCCCCTTGGGCGAGGTTGTGGGCGAGTCCTTGGGCGGCACGCCCTTGCCTGGGTTGACTGAGAGGCCGGACACCGTCGAGGGCTTGCGCCCACCGGTCGGGGACAGCGCGCTGCCTTGGTCTGAGGACCCGCGCAAAGAGCGGCTGTCGATGGCCGAGCGCCCGGTGCCTCGGCCGGGGCTGTTCTGGCCGTCCCATGCGAGCGGGTCGGCAGCCCCAGGCTTGGCCCCCTCGGCGGCCCCCCGTGTGAGCGAGTAGAGCCCCTTCTCCGCTGCCTGCTTGCGCACGCGGTGGCCGCGGAAGGCCGCCTGCACCTTCACGGCGGCGGTGCGCTGGGTGTTGGTCCTGCGGGTGGGAAGTGATGAAGAAAAGGGCAGCAGGACAGGGCGCGCATGGATGACAAGCATGTTTCGTTACGAGGTTGATGTGCCTAACCAGGCGCACATGTGCGTGTGGGGCTCGACGGGCGATAGGTGGTGTATGAAAGAGCAACACCAGCCATGGCCAGCGCATGGTGTGCCAGGGGGACAAGAGGGGGACCGAAGCGACTTGTCGCCCGCTTGCACGCACATGGTGGGTTGAGGAGGGCATACTTCACGTGCGGTAGGAGAATGCCGGAGACACAGGCACATTTCACGGTGCAGTGGCTGAGGCCACCAGCTAGATTGTTGGTATCGGATGCATATATTGGCGCCGCCTGTATTCCACCTGCTGCACAGCTGCCTGGGTGCGGCCCGCTTCTTCACTCCCAAGAGATATGCACATTTTGCTTTTGAATGTGCACTCCATGCAGCCATACAACACGTAATCATGACGCCATCTCGTTGGCAAAGTATGCGGCAAAGGTGGGGGGCTATCACGGCACTTGGTGTGACATGCTGGCATGACAGCACAGGGCCACTTGGACCCCTGTGAAATCTTGTTGGGATCCTAGGATTCGACCACAGGACCTCAGGCACACTCTCGAGGCTATAGGGGTCTCCTGATCCTGAGGCATCCCAAACTATATCCCAGTTGCGAGGCTCTGAACCTGAGAGCGGACCAGTGTGTCTGAAGCTCCCTAACATATACCGCCGGACCTTATCTGACTGCACTAGCCCCAGGGGGGCGAATGTAATCAGTGTCCACGCTGTACATGAACAAAGAGCAGGACATGACTTACTTCTTGCGCACGCGGTGCCCTCGGAATGTGGCTTGGATGCGCATCGCCGCAGTGCCTGCGTCGCCATCCACAGCCACCCGCCGCGGTGGCGGGGAAGGAAGGGCAGGCACGGCGGCCACGGGGGGTGATGCCCGCGGCGGTGACTCCACAAACTCATCCGTGTCCAACCCCGCGGGTCCCCCCATGGAGACCGCCCCCTGCCCCAGCGCCGCACCAGAGTCCGCCACATCTCGCCGCTCGGGCGACTTTGGCGCATCATCATAGGCCTCCAGCCCTCCGCACGCGCAGCTGCCGTCGCAGCCCTTGACTTGCTGCACCACGATCTGTAGGGTGACCGGGTTCCAGCTCATGGGGGTACCGCTGGAGCCCCCCCAATGGTCTACCCCACCTCCACCCCCCGCATTGAGGGGCGAGAGCAGGCTGACATCAGCGTCGTTGGCGCCGCTGCTGTCACCACTGGCCGCATCCGTGGGCGGCTTTGTGCGCGCTCCCTCCTCCACCTTCTTCTTGAGCAGCTTGATCTTGAGATGGTCAGCGCGCACCTCCTTCTCCTTGTCCTCCAGCGTCTTCTTCAGGGCAGATATCTGGCCCTGCAGCGACTCCACCTCCTTGGCGTGGCCTGCCTGCTGCGCGCGGCCCTTCTTGGCCTCGGCCTCCCGCGACTTCTCAGCCACCGCAAGCTTCCACTCCAAGTCCTGTGGGGTGGGTGGGGGGGGGAGGGTAACGAATGCAAGGAGCCCACAAGGGGACACCGCCATGGAAGCCATCCGTAACAATGGATATGGGTATCGCAGGGACATGCACTCATGCATCGCTCATACACAAAGGGCCCAAACCCAGTCCTGATGTGACAGCAGGCAGCTGTGCATGGCCCCACCCATGGCCTCATGTGGGTGAATGTGGAAACAATTGGGCACCCAGCAACCGATGAGCCACGGGCCTCCACTGTGAGGCCATGGAGCTAAACGACATGTGGAGCTAAACGACATGTCCGCCCATGATTGGTTGAACTTCTAGATGGGAGATGGGGAGGACATGGGCAGTCTGCGTAAGAACAGCATGCGTTCTCAAACAAACACGATGCAACTAAGCCTGTGGGTAACCAGGCCTGCAACGCTGTGACTTTCACCACTGCACGCGGCCATCCGCCAACACCGCCCTGCCGTCCCATCCATCCCATGTGCGCCGTGATTGGCTTCCTGTACATGCCCTGCGCATGCTGCCTCACCCGGCACCTCCTTCTTGCCCTACCTCACCTTGATCCACCCTCCCCTCTTAGCTTGACCCACCCACCGCCCTCACCAAAATCCGAATATCCCACTCACCTTGCGCCCACCTCATCTCAATGCACCCAACCCCCTCGTCTCTTGAACCCTCCCCCCCCACCTTGATGGTCGCGTCCTTCTCCTTCAGCTGCCCCTCGTGCTCCTTCTCCTCGGCCACCATCGCGGGCGTGCGCGAGCACTCCTCCAGCGTGCGCGTCAGCTCCTTCACCTTGTCCGCAAGCTTCAGGTTCTGCGACGTGAGCGATCCGTTCGCACGCTCCAACTCACGGCATCGGTCCTTGTACTTGCGGACGCGGTCCTTCATCACCTTGTTGTCCTCTACGAGGGCGCGCACCTGCGGGCTGTTCTCGTCAGCTGACGAAACGTGCAGGTTGACCGACTTGGAGCGGTCGACCAGCCGGTGCATCTGCCAGCAAAAGGGGGGGAGGGAGGGGGGGAGGGGGCACACGCAGAGGCATGCAACGGGTCAGTCCAGCATCCCAGGGACAGGTTGTATCCGTCAAGGGCGACAGCCAACATAATAATGCAGGCAAGGCTAGGCATTTGTCTCAGAGCTGCCATCGAGGTGCTCTATGAGGCCTATTGTTTGAGGTTTAGCATTCTGCATCCGTCATTTGCAGTCTATTTTTTGATGTTGACCTGGCCGGTTGGGTATCTGACCTTTAGAGCACATGACCTGGGATCTATTTTGGGGGGCAAAGGGCCAGTGCCAACCTCGCGTGCTTTCGTGCCCTGTACGTGCCATGTGTGTGGGCATCATCCAAGAAAATCTGCGCATGCCAAGAGAGATGCTGCTCATTGTGACGTGCGAAGGCATCAGGTCATACACCATATTTTCCCGCCTCGCCTTCTATGTGGTTGACCCTGGCACGGGGAAGACAGCTGGGAAAGCAAGCACCGATCAGACGGCCCCCTCCAAAAATTGGTGTGGTGCGAGGAAAGCGCACAAAGGTGGTGTGAGGCAGATGGATCTGGTGTGGTCGTTATGTTGGAGGTGGGCTGGGTTGACACGGATGGGATGGGCAGAAAACTGCAGGGATGCAACACCAGGGGGCATGCAAGTAATTCTTTTGTCATCTGCACCAACTTGGCACAGGCGTACCTGATCATCGACAACGGTAGGTCATGTACCTGGCCGTTCCCCTACCAGACGGCAGGTCACATACCCGGTAGCTGTGCTTCTCTACTCACCTGGCCCTTGTCCGTCCGTTCTACTATCTTTTTTCTCTACTCACCCGGCCCTTGTCCTTCTTTTCTACTACCCTTCTTCTTTACTCACCCCGGTCATTGTCCTTACTCTCTACTACCCTTCCTTTCTACTCACCCGGTCATTGTCCTTCTTCTCCTGCAGCAGCAGCTCCACCTCAGCCTTGCGTTGCGCCGCCAGGGACTCCACGCTCTGGATGTATGCCTGTAGGTCGTTGAGGAGGGTGACAGAGCGCAGCATGCCTTGCTGCGTGATGACAGGGACTGTGTAGGGGCCCCCGCGCTCTGCCCCCACGCTGTACTGGCTGTTGCCGCCCCGGAGGTTGTACTTTCTTTCATAGCTGCGGCCGCCCTGCCTGTTGCCTTCCCCCCCTGAGTTATTTACAACGGGGGGAAGGTGCGTGCCCTCTTCGCCACTGTCGGCACGAGGAGAACCGGCGGACATGGGCGATTCTGACCTGCGGGTCACGACCGTAAGGGAGGTCGCAACGTCGAGGTGATTATCGTTGCATCAAAGAACATCGGCTCAACCGCACCAAAGGACATCTGGGGGAAATGGGATACATACCATGGCATGCAGCGGATGTAAGGGATGCGCGAATAGCAAGGACTAACAATAGAAAAACGCAACGCAGAATCAATGGGTCAGCAAAAGATGCCAATCCACGACAAAAATGCTACTTTTCGCGACAGTTCTTTGCAACGTACATGGCGCTGGCACCGGCAATTAGGCAGACTTGTTGGAAAGCCGACAATCACGACAGGATGAACCGAAAGTCGGCGGCTTTCACATTCTGACTTCCCATTTAGCTATGCCAAAAGGTTGAATACACAGCTACACCATTTTCGCCGATTGGCAAAGTTTGCTGCTGATTTGCCTCCTACTATGCAATTAAGCACCAATGTTCACAACATGCATGTGCAAGCACGACGGCCACCACATCCCCTTCAGTGCTGAAGACTGTCGCGATATCAGACTAGTTGGATCGCATCAGCGAGCCATCACCAGCGTTATCCCTTCCAATCGCGCATTTGTGAAACGGGCTAGTGGAACTTCCCCATGTGAAATGGGTTGGTCATGAAGTGCGGAGATGCGAATCCAACCCACTGTGAGGATAGATTCGAACACATTCCAGTGCAAACTTGCATGCGCAGAGGCTCTTCATAATAAAATGCCATTCTCTCCGTTCCGAATACTAAGCATGGTCGGCCATTGCCCGCATTTCAGGCTAAATACCAGCTTGGGGAGATCACCGCTGTATCCCCTGTTCTAAGCTTGTGGAGCACGGAAGCCCTCGGGTGGGCACTGCGGTGCGGGGTATAAGCTTACACCAAATTTGGAGCTGCGCGACGGAAATAGCGGATCCGCGCAACTAGGCGCGGAGAGGCATTAACGCAGTAACTGCCTCCGTACAAGAAGACAAAACATACAAGTACGTGATTCTGTTCTGCTTGGTTATGAATGCCGGCCTTGGGTGCACAGTGACATACTCTGCCGCCCATGTGCGGCGTGGGACACAACAACAACAACAGTGAGATACGCAGGGACGCAAGTTTATTATTGTCAGTCACTTGTCGAGCAAGCTGACATGAGTTGTACAGCTCGGTTTCTGTCTTTTGTGTCAGGCAGAGATGCGCCCAAAATTTCCTGCTGACGACCATCGATGGCGCCACCGGCCACATCGAGTAGTTTTCTCGGCGAAAATAACAAGAAAATAATGGCAATTTCCCTGGTGCCCGGCTGCCCGTCTCAGGCAGTGTACGGTAAATTTTCCATGGTAGATCAGGTGTAAATGGGTTTATCTTATGATTATCCAAAAGATATCCTTTCGAAATAGAAGGCTTGTTATGCTGTATGCACTATGAGGAGAAAACTACATATATATTACAAGTGTTCGTGCGGTTCTTTCACTTCAACAGGGCTGCAAATCCGCATTTGAACACCAGCGGCCAGCGGGGAGACGCTGATCACTGTGCTGCGTAGGAAAAAACAAACAAACATACCAACTGATTTTCGGGTGGCGATGGTGCTGTAAATGCAGCTCTGCGCCGCGTTAAAGTCCAATGAGTTGCCGCCATCAAATAAGCTTGAACCGGCGCGTGCACTGCCCTTCACTGCGAGGCCGTTCAGCGTGTTTGGCTACATTTTTTTTTCTATGGCATGGTAACTAGCTGGTACGACTTCACAAGGGCAATGCCAGTCTGTTAAATTCCCGATCGTTGCAGATCACTACGTAATCAGTGGATGACTGTATAAGCAATCAAGCTATTGTCATCCTCGCCAGTTTAGACGTCAATCTTTCGGGTGCAGCTTAATATGGCACTCCCAGTCCCCACTTCTCCTGGCGATGCCGCCGTGATGCTCAGGAATGGCGAGCCGTACGGCGCTGCTCCGGCCCTGCCATCCGATTTTCTTTGCACGAACCCGCGAGGTAAGGACCGTTTAATTGTTCTGTTTTTGGTTACGCTGTCGCCCAAATTTTGTTTATCATTTTTTTCTGCTAGCACGGCAGCAAAAGGCTGACGTGACAGCTAATCTGGACTCCGTGTTTCCAGGCGCGTATACGGCAGCCCGGACTTTCGGTCAGCCCGTCCGACTCGCGCACTGGGAAAGCCACGTCTCCCGTCTAGCTCAGCACGTGCGGCTGCTGGCGGAGGCCGACCCAGACGTCTATGGGCCCGCCAGCTCATCGTTGGTGAAGCCTGGGAACAACAAGCTGTGGGACTTGCTAAGCGTGTTCGTCACCACTAGTGCCGCATCCGCCATCCGTCACCTCCGAACAGACCCCAGTCACCCTGCGAAGCCACGGGGTGGCGACATCATGGTCACGACATTGGTCTGTGGATGCACCACCGAGCGCGCTGGCGACCTGGCAGGAGCTTTTCCTGCTCCGCTCACTGAGGTATGCTGGCGTAGCCGCTTGCCTCCCTCCATGTACCCTGCTTGCCTCCCCACATGCACCCTGCTTGCCTCCTCCCATGCACCGGGCCTGCTTGCCTACCCCCATGCACACTGCTTGCCTTCCCCCATGTACCCTACTTGCCTCCCCCCATGGGATGCTAGCAGTAATTGTGTTGTTTCGTCGCACGACCTGTTTGGCGCTAGAACCTTCCTACCGAAACCCATGGATTTGCTAAATGGATTAAAAAAATACGGGTGGCTTGTTTGGCGCCACCAGCAAGTACGATTATTGCTGGCAAGGTTCCCCGTGAGCAAGCTGGCAGTGTCATGCACCCACCCCCATCCCTCTCACCCAGGCACCTCCGAGAGTTGGGACCCAGTGCCGCCAACGGTGGAGGGTTTGGGGCCGGGTGGGCAGCATTGTTGCACAGAAGGGCAGGTTGCACAAGGGGGCATTAGGTGGAGCGCATATGCATGCCGATGCAGAGCGGGATTGCCAGTACAGCCAGGAGTACAGCCAGGAGTATGGCCAGGAGTATGGCCAGGAGTACAGCCAGGAGCACAGCCAGGAGTATGGCCAGGAGTATGGCCAGGAGTATGGCCAGGAGTATGGCCAGGAGTATGGCCAGGAGTACAGCCAGGAGTATGGATAGGAGCACTGTCCTCTGCCCTTCTGAAGCACAGGTGCTGTCCTGGCCGGTTTATAGCACTGTGTTGTCCGCTACATCTGCATACAAGGACGTCGTGGCAGGTGCAGTGGCCATGAAGCACACTTGTTCACAACATACGCGGTTCTCAAGCCTGTCGAAACTACTGGATCGCGATGTCCAGAGATGTTGTGTAGGACATGACATGGTTCAGGCCTGCATGCCCTAGAGGTTTTTGTTTGGCAGGACCCATGGCCCCAGGGTGTGTTGATCAAGCCCTGGCGTTGCCTGGAGCAGTGCATGACAATCAATCATCTACCATCTACCCGGCGACTGCTTCGCATGCACCGACCGCTTGCCTATCTACCATGGACCACTTCGTTTGTCATGCAACGCGGTGTACTTTATGGTGCTGCCGTTCGCTGCCACGTGGCGGGCAGCTACTGGATGTGCGCACGCATGCGGCCATGCTGCACCTTCCTCCGCTTGTCGACGGCCGTGGCCGCGCCTGCATGAGTTCGGTCACCGAGGTCGCGGTGCTGGGGCCTGGCAGGCAGCGACCGAGTATTAAGGACTCCCAGTGGGCAAGGTGCGTGCTTGCGTTGGTGGGCAAGGTGCGTGCTTGCGTTGGTGGGCAAGGGGCGACCTTGCGTTGGTGGGCAGTCCGTGGAGGATTTTGAACATTTTGTGCGTGCGTGCTTATGCGGCGGGCCTGTTTTCTCTTGTGTGCCTGTGTTCTTTGGCGTGCTTGTGTTCTGTTCGTGCGTCTTTTCTGTCGAGTACACCCCCTGGAGAGCGTTCCGTCCGTCTGCCCCTCGATGCCAGCCATGGATGCTCGTCCTTGCTATAAGGAAATCACAAGGTGGTGCAGGATTATGGCGTTGCCCTGTGATAACCCCGCTCAACCTCACTCAGCCCCACTCAACCCCGCTTAGCCCCACTCAGCACCACTCAGCACCACTCAGCCCCCTGTTGGCCTCAGCTGTGCACACGTGTGCGCGGGAATGGCCAGTTCTTGTGCTTTAACCCTCCCTTTGCGTGGCCTGTGCCTGCCTGCCACCAGTCCTTTCGGAACTGGGACATGGAGCCCCATGCAACCTTGCGTGGAAGGAAGAGTTTGTTTTTTTTTGTCTTTTCGGTTACTTCATCCTTGTTTCTGGAATCTTGCTATCCCGGTATCGCCGGAACGATCAGCGTGCCGGATGTGTGCCGGACGGCGGTGGCTTGTGCACCGCTGATGCCCTGCTGGCTCGTTGCCACGCGCACGTGCCTTGGCATGCTGCCACAGCCAACCTGCCGCCATGCCAGCCAGTTGCCCTCGCTCCTGACCATTTACTACAATTAAAATCTTTTGATGCATTCCTGATCCGTAGTTTCATCGTGTTCCTCCCGCCCACATGCGCAGGGAGCGCGGGTGGCTGACCGCCGCTAAGCAGCCGCTGCAGCCGGCCGTGTCAGAGGTGGTCCTGTCGCGCGACGGTGACGGGGAGCATCTGCTTGAGGGACTGGTGACAAACCTATTTATAGTGGCTCGGTGCGTGCAGGCGTGCGGGCGGGCGGGCGGGCGGGCGGCCGGGCCGTTGCTGGTGGCAGTAATTAGCATAATGGTGTGTTTTTTGCGCTGTCGGCAGCTGCTTGGTGCTTCCCTGTAATGCCATGTTACAAGACCTTGCTCAGCGATCTGGTGTCTGGACATGCGCACTCCAAGGGTGGCTGTGGCTCAGCCCTTAAGCCAGCAGAATGGCCATCATGGCCGCTGTGCCATATCGTATCCAGGACGAGGTGCGTGGGAAAGGGCTCTGGCAGGTGGGGGGATCCTCCGCCCAAAGTGGTCTGTGTGAATCGCCAGTCTAGTCCGCGCACACTAAGTAGCTAAGTTTGGAAGTTTGTGCGGCAAGCCTCGTTTACTAGTATGCTTGAAGGGGTTCTTCCGGCCGCAGCTACTGCGATGTACCGCTGCATGTTTCGACGGGGCTTAACCAGACCACGCCATGCCATTTGTGTTGTGGGGAGGACTAGCAACGAGCATGGGGATAGGGGGTGGGTGGCACTCGTACCTGCCATGTATGGGTCCTGGAAGTAGCTTGTTGTGTGTCTCCGTGGAGCATCGCGCATCCTTGGGGCGGCTCATCGTCGCCACTCCATGGCACTTCACGCTGTAGCATGGCGACACCGGATTGTGCATGATGTGGCAACGTTTTTTTTATCGTGCCAGGTGCAATAGTGAGCAGTTTGCACTGAGCTCAGTTGTATCTGCTCAGCCAAGGGCACTCGCTGTTTTTCTCTCTCCAAGGTAAGCAAGGATCTGGGGGCACGTGTGAGGTTGCAGGGTACGTCCCCAACGGCCCGGCTGGCTTGCCTTCATTTGTCAACTCATCACAGGTGCATGGGTCACCCCATCAACGAAAACGCTGCTAACTTTTGGCCCCGTGCGCTGGCGGTCACCATCACGGAAAGCTTTGGGGGCTTTTCACAGGATGTTTTGTTGCACTGTATATTTGTTGCTCATGCACACTTACTGGTCTGGCTACTGGTCCGGTTACTGGCTTGTGGGTTGCTGCTGCTTTTCTGCGACGTTCCTGCGTGTGCTGCTGCTCGTGTTGTTGCGTTGTTGTGTTGTTGCGTTGTTGCGTTGTTGTGTTGTTGTGTTGTTGTGTTGTTGTGTTGTTGTGTTGTTGTGTTGTTGCGTTGTTGTGTTGTTGCGTTGTTGCGTTGTTGCGTTGTTGCGTCGTTGCGTCGTTGTGTCGTTGTGTCGTTGTGTCGTTGTGTCGTTGTGTCGTTGTGTCGTTGTGTCGTTGTGTCGTTGTGTCGTTGTGTCGTTGTGTCGTTGTGTCGTTGTGTCGTCGTGTCGTCGTGTCGTCGTGTCGTCGTGTCGTCGTGTCGTCGTGTCGTCGTGTCGTCGTGTCGTCGTGTCGTCGTGTCGTCGTGTCGTCGTGTCGTCGTGTCGTCGTGTCGTCGTGTCGTCGTGTCGTCGTGTCGTCGTGTCGTCGTGTCGTCGTGTCGTCGTGTCGTCGTGTCGTCGTGTCGTCGTGTCGTCGTGTCGTCGTGTCGTCGTGTCGTCGTGTCGTCGTGTCGTCGTGTCGTCGTGTCGTCGTGTCGTCGTGTCGTCGTGTCGTCGTGTCGTCGTGTCGTCGTGTCGTCGTGTCGTCGTGTCGTCGTGTCGTCGTGTCGTCGTGTCGTCGTGTCGTCGTGTCGTCGTGTCGTCGTGTCGTCGTGTCGTCGTGTCGTCGTGTCGTCGTGTCGTCGTGTCGTCGTGTCGTCGTGTCGTCGTGTCGTCGTGTCGTCGTGTCGTCGTGTCGTCGTGTCGTCGTGTCGTCGTGTCGTCGTGTCGTCGTGTCGTCGTGTCGTCGTGTCGTCGTGTCGTCGTGTCGTCGTGTCGTCGTGTCGTCGTGTCGTCGTGTCGTCGTGTCGTCGTGTCGTCGTGTCGTCGTGTCGTCGTGTCGTCGTGTCGTCGTGTCGTCGTGTCGTCGTGTCGTCGTGTCGTCGTGTCGTCGTGTCGTCGTGTCGTCGTGTCGTCGTGTCGTCGTGTCGTCGTGTCGTCGTGTCGTCGTGTCGTCGTGTCGTCGTGTCGTCGTGTCGTCGTGTCGTCGTGTCGTCGTGTCGTCGTGTCGTCGTGTCGTCGTGTCGTCGTGTCGTCGTGTCGTCGTGTCGTCGTGTCGTCGTGTCGTCGTGTCGTCGTGTCGTCGTGTCGTCGTGTCGTCGTGTCGTCGTGTCGTCGTGTCGTCGTGTCGTCGTGTCGTCGTGTCGTCGTGTCGTCGTGTCGTCGTGTCGTCGTGTCGTCGTGTCGTCGTGTCGTCGTGTCGTCGTGTCGTCGTGTCGTCGTGTCGTTGTGTCGTTGTGTCGTTGTGTCGTTCCTGTCTCCCGCAGCGACCAGGAGGGCCGGACGCAGGTGCAAACCGCGTCGCTGGACGATGGTGTGCTGCCTGGCGTGGTGCGCGCGCAAGTGCTCGAGTGAGTGGTGCCTTTGCCCAACCATCGGATTTGGTCCCATTCGCTGTTTCGGGTGTTTCAGGGAGCAGGCACAGTACGGCTAGCCGTGACGTGCCTGTAACCCACCGTTGTATCAACAAGGTGGGCTCAGCCTGACAGAGGCCATATGAGCCGCCGTGTGGGATTGAAGTCATATGTCAATACAGCGAGCGATGGGTCCACATATGTATGCTGGGTTGTGCGCATGGGTGTGGTGCGGGGGAAAGGATTCTGTACGACTATGGCAGTGTCGGGCAATGCAGCGGCCAACATCTCTGACTTGGTGGCAGTTTCATGGTGGCTTCCATGGGATGCCTTTGACGGTCAGTCCTGTGTGTGTGTGTGTGCGTGTGCACGCGTGCGCGTTTCGTGGTCAGTCCTGTGTGCGTGTGCACGAATGCGTGTTTGTTTTGTGCGGGCTAATTATGGTGAGAGCCGGCAAAATGCAAGAAAGGTTTGCTGCACTCTGTTCATTGCTGCAGCTCCTCCAGTTGACGGCATTGCTTATGCCTAATCTTCTCGATCTCCCATTCTCCTGCCTACGTCTCTGAAATGGATGGTGGAGCCAAGGAGCCAAGTGGCCAAACAGTGCTTTTCTGATTTCAGCATTTTTTTTCTGATTTAAAACGAAGCAAATGGCTATGTTGTCCCTGACATGCATGTACACTCGGGCCATCCCCTGCCAGGGTGTGCAACAGACTGGGCTTTCTCATCGTGGAGTGTGCGCCCTCCCGCAGCGAGTCGGGCTATTGGCGAGAGGCCTTCCTCACTGGTGGGTGTCGCCCTCACCCCCTGGCGCCCGTGGGAACTGTCTGCCCGAATATAGCGGGTCCGTTGCTGCCACAGAGTGACATGTGTCGGCAATTGGTACTTGCATACGTTACTTCTGTCATCGTTCTATGGCATCAAGGGGGGCACCTGTGCATACACCGGCCGGCAATCACTGGGAGGCCATCTCGCGTAAGTGGCGGGTGCCTGCTTAAAACATTGGCGCGCAGTGACCGGATGAACCAACTGCATGTTCGGCATCTGAACGTAGGGAAAGGTCATGGGGGGGGGGGACCTCATCGCGCATGTGGCGGCAAGTCCTGCTTTTTTTTGGAGAATTCTGAGCTTGGAGGAGAGGGACACATGGGCACCGTGGGTGTTGAGTATTATCTGAAGTGAAACAATGGAGGCCAAAACACTAGGACGCGGACGCGACGGTGGGATGACTGAAATGGGGACGTTCCTTCCATTTCCCCGATTCCTTTTTTGTTTTCCATGACGGTGATGCACGTGTGGCGATGCCTTGTCTGCTGTATGCATGTTTACTGGGCGCATCAAGTCTGCTGTCTGAGCTATCTGGTTGGCTGGCTCATGGAGTCCGCTGCTGGCCAGCATCATGACCTTGCCTGGGAACACGCGAGCCACCCTGGATCGCCCAGGCGGTGGTTGTCGTCCCCAGCACCCTGTGCAAACAACTTGAGCGTGCACACACACAGGCTCCTAACTTCACCACCGTCTCCCTGTGCTTTCTTTGCCACATCTTACCCAATGTACGGCCACTTGGCAGGCTCTGGCAGCATGGTCAAACCCGTGTCGGCAATCCATTGGCTGGCTGCGAGCTGTAGCGAGTCCGGTGGCGGCTTCCCCATCCAAAAAACCGTCCGCTTGCCAGAGGCAGGTGGTGGGATGCTGCGCAAGGCTTGCAGGGTTGTTACGCTGGCCATCTATTGATTTGTCAATTTCTGTCCACTGTCATTTCGATTTGTCATTTTCTGCACAGCAGGCTGACACAAACTACCGTCCCTGCCTGATGTGCTTGGGTATCTGACCCGTGGTTTAGGTCCCCCAACCCATTTTTCAATAGCAAGTGCCTAGTTGCTATCATTTCCCCTGCAGATCCCTCAAGAGCTTGTTATAAGGCCAAGGGTGTTGGTGCCCGAAAGTTGTGCTAGCCACCTGCCACCTGCCGTGGATTTTGCCACGCACATCAGTGCCTGTCCTGTTTGGCGGTCATATATTTGCTCTCAGGTATTTTGTGAATCGTGCACCTGCGGTGGCACCACCATTCCCAAGGACTGTCCCTTTGAACCTTTTTGCTGCTAGTGTATGTGGTAGCTGGTAGCTTGCTTCTAGACTGGCATGTCATGATCAGCACTCCATGATTTGATGACATCAACAGGGCAACCCTTGTCATGCCAGGAGGTGCCCACGTGGGTAATACGTCCTAGTAAGTTGGAACTGGTCAGCTTGGGGTATTTATCACAGATCCAAGTGGCCTAGACCGGGCCATTATACTGTGCATGGGCCCCAGTATGTCAAGGTATGCATCACGTCGTGGACCCTGGGAGCGGGCCAAGGTGGGCAGAATGTTGCCGGCTTTTTTCTTCCCAAGGCTGGCGAGCTTCCGACGCTAATATCCTTTTAGTTCACGCCGGCAATAGATCGCGCTATTAGGCAGTCATTGCCCAGAGCGAATGACCGTCACACCAAGTGAGAGACGAAACGCTGGTCGCGATATCTGGCAGAGATCCGCCGAGGGTGGTGTTGGTGGCATGTGACGGATCCCAGGAAAGTGGGAAGCCCTAAGTAATCGCCTTTAATCTATAGCTAATTTATATATAAACCAATACTAGGTAATCAAATTGTATCTAGATGTGGTCTTTCTTATAAATAATAACCTTTGATCTTATTGCATTTGTGTACAGACCACTAGCAGTGTGCATGGGTGCGGCATACGTCAGGCATGGCCGCACGTGCTCTATGGTTTGAACATCATTCAGGTATATAACCGGAATGAGGCGGGGGTGCAGTATTGGTGCTCCCGTGTGCTTTTAGGTCGGCCGCTGTGGCTGGTGCTGCAGCAGCAGGGCTACTAGCGGCTTCCTTCGTTACCATAACGACCTCCTTGTCGTCATCTGCATGCTGTCTCTTGTGCTCTGGGTGCGCGCAGGCCTGTGGTCCCGTCACGAAGACAATATATGTGAGTGCCCGGCCAGGCGCCAGTCCCAGCGCTTCCATGGCTTGGCCGGTGTTTTTCTGATGATGAGCTCTTCGTGTGTGTGGGATGTTGTGGAGCAAATGTTGCCTGCTGTGAACTGGCATGGTCTCATTACAGTCATTACCGCGTGAAGTTGCGATCGACGCTTAAAATTCGGCGTCGCAACTTAACGCGGTAACCGGGAAGTCTGCG
>RPFO01000123.1:1250409-1280409 GCA_009746045.1 Mesostigma viride
GATGATGATGATGATGATGATGATGATGATGATGATGATGATGATGATGATGATGATGATGATGATGATGATGATGATGATGATGATGATGATGATGATGATGATGATGATGATGATGATGATGATGATGATGATGATGATGATGATGATGATGATGATGATGATGATGATGATGATGATGATGATGATGATGATGATGATGATGATGATGATGATGATGATGATGATGATGATGATGATGATGATGATGATGATGATGATGATGATGATGATGATGATGATGATGATGATGATGATGATGATGATGATGATGATGATGATGATGATGATGATGATGATGATGATGATGATGATGATGATGATGATGATGATGATGATGATGATGATGATGATGATGATGATGATGATGATGATGATGATGATGATGATGATGATGATGATGATGATGATGATGATGATGATGATGATGATGATGATGATGATGATGATGATGATGATGATGATGATGATGATGATGATGATGATGATGATGATGATGATGATGATGATGATGATGATGATGATGATGATGATGATGATGATGATGATGATGATGATGATGATGATGATGATGATGATGATGATGATGATGATGATGATGATGATGATGATGATGATGATGATGATGATGATGATGATGATGATGATGATGATGATGATGATGATGATGATGATGATGATGATGATGATGATGATGATGATGATGATGATGATGATGATGATGATGATGATGATGATGATGATGATGATGATGATGATGATGATGATGATGATGATGATGATGATGATGATGATGATGATGATGATGATGATGATGATGATGATGATGATGATGATGATGATGATGATGATGATGATGATGATGATGATGATGATGATGATGATGATGATGATGATGATGATGATGATGATGATGATGATGATGATGATGATGATGATGATGATGATGATGATGATGATGATGATGATGATGATGATGATGATGATGATGATGATGATGATGATGATGATGATGATGATGATGATGATGATGATGATGATGATGATGATGATGATGATGATGATGATGATGATGATGATGATGATGATGATGATGATGATGATGATGATGATGATGATGATGATGATGATGATGATGATGATGATGATGATGATGATGATGATGATGATGATGATGATGATGATGATGATGATGATGATGATGATGATGATGATGATGATGATGATGATGATGATGATGATGATGATGATGATGATGATGATGATGATGATGATGATGATGATGATGATGATGATGATGATGATGATGATGATGATGATGATGATGATGATGATGATGATGATGATGATGATGATGATGATGATGATGATGATGATGATGATGATGATGATGATGATGATGATGATGATGATGATGATGATGATGATGATGATGATGATGATGATGATGATGATGATGATGATGATGATGATGATGATGATGATGATGATGATGATGATGATGATGATGATGATGATGATGATGATGATGATGATGATGATGATGATGATGATGATGATGATGATGATGATGATGATGATGATGATGATGATGATGATGATGATGATGATGATGATGATGATGATGATGATGATGATGATGATGATGATGATGATGATGATGATGATGATGATGATGATGATGATGATGATGATGATGATGATGATGATGATGATGATGATGATGATGATGATGATGATGATGATGATGATGATGATGATGATGATGATGATGATGATGATGATGATGATGATGATGATGATGATGATGATGATGATGATGATGATGATGATGATGATGATGATGATGATGATGATGATGATGATGATGATGATGATGATGATGATGATGATGATGATGATGATGATGATGATGATGATGATGATGATGATGATGATGATGATGATGATGATGATGATGATGATGATGATGATGATGATGATGATGATGATGATGATGATGATGATGATGATGATGATGATGATGATGATGATGATGATGATGATGATGATGATGATGATGATGATGATGATGATGATGATGATGATGATGATGATGATGATGATGATGATGATGATGATGATGATGATGATGATGATGATGATGATGATGATGATGATGATGATGATGATGATGATGATGATGATGATGATGATGATGATGATGATGATGATGATGATGATGATGATGATGATGATGATGATGATGATGATGATGATGATGATGATGATGATGATGATGATGATGATGATGATGATGATGATGATGATGATGATGATGATGATGATGATGATGATGATGATGATGATGATGATGATGATGATGATGATGATGATGATGATGATGATGATGATGATGATGATGATGATGATGATGATGATGATGATGATGATGATGATGATGATGATGATGATGATGATGATGATGATGATGATGATGATGATGATGATGATGATGATGATGATGATGATGATGATGATGATGATGATGATGATGATGATGATGATGATGATGATGATGATGATGATGATGATGATGATGATGATGATGATGATGATGATGATGATGATGATGATGATGATGATGATGATGATGATGATGATGATGATGATGATGATGATGATGATGATGATGATGATGATGATGATGATGATGATGATGATGATGATGATGATGATGATGATGATGATGATGATGATGATGATGATGATGATGATGATGATGATGATGATGATGATGATGATGATGATGATGATGATGATGATGATGATGATGATGATGATGATGATGATGATGATGATGATGATGATGATGATGATGATGATGATGATGATGATGATGATGATGATGATGATGATGATGATGATGATGATGATGATGATGATGATGATGATGATGATGATGATGATGATGATGATGATGATGATGATGATGATGATGATGATGATGATGATGATGATGATGATGATGATGATGATGATGATGATGATGATGATGATGATGATGATGATGATGATGATGATGATGATGATGATGATGATGATGATGATGATGATGATGATGATGATGATGATGATGATGATGATGATGATGATGATGATGATGATGATGATGATGATGATGATGATGATGATGATGATGATGATGATGATGATGATGATGATGATGATGATGATGATGATGATGATGATGATGATGATGATGATGATGATGATGATGATGATGATGATGATGATGATGATGATGATGATGATGATGATGATGATGATGATGATGATGATGATGATGATGATGATGATGATGATGATGATGATGATGATGATGATGATGATGATGATGATGATGATGATGATGATGATGATGATGATGATGATGATGATGATGATGATGATGATGATGATGATGATGATGATGATGATGATGATGATGATGATGATGATGATGATGATGATGATGATGATGATGATGATGATGATGATGATGATGATGATGATGATGATGATGATGATGATGATGATGATGATGATGATGATGATGATGATGATGATGATGATGATGATGATGATGATGATGATGATGATGATGATGATGATGATGATGATGATGATGATGATGATGATGATGATGATGATGATGATGATGATGATGATGATGATGATGATGATGATGATGATGATGATGATGATGATGATGATGATGATGATGATGATGATGATGATGATGATGATGATGATGATGATGATGATGATGATGATGATGATGATGATGATGATGATGATGATGATGATGATGATGATGATGATGATGATGATGATGATGATGATGATGATGATGATGATGATGATGATGATGATGATGATGATGATGATGATGATGATGATGATGATGATGATGATGATGATGATGATGATGATGATGATGATGATGATGATGATGATGATGATGATGATGATGATGATGATGATGATGATGATGATGATGATGATGATGATGATGATGATGATGATGATGATGATGATGATGATGATGATGATGATGATGATGATGATGATGATGATGATGATGATGATGATGATGATGATGATGATGATGATGATGATGATGATGATGATGATGATGATGATGATGATGATGATGATGATGATGATGATGATGATGATGATGATGATGATGATGATGATGATGATGATGATGATGATGATGATGATGATGATGATGATGATGATGATGATGATGATGATGATGATGATGATGATGATGATGATGATGATGATGATGATGATGATGATGATGATGATGATGATGATGATGATGATGATGATGATGATGATGATGATGATGATGATGATGATGATGATGATGATGATGATGATGATGATGATGATGATGATGATGATGATGATGATGATGATGATGATGATGATGATGATGATGATGATGATGATGATGATGATGATGATGATGATGATGATGATGATGATGATGATGATGATGATGATGATGATGATGATGATGATGATGATGATGATGATGATGATGATGATGATGATGATGATGATGATGATGATGATGATGATGATGATGATGATGATGATGATGATGATGATGATGATGATGATGATGATGATGATGATGATGATGATGATGATGATGATGATGATGATGATGATGATGATGATGATGATGATGATGATGATGATGATGATGATGATGATGATGATGATGATGATGATGATGATGATGATGATGATGATGATGATGATGATGATGATGATGATGATGATGATGATGATGATGATGATGATGATGATGATGATGATGATGATGATGATGATGATGATGATGATGATGATGATGATGATGATGATGATGATGATGATGATGATGATGATGATGATGATGATGATGATGATGATGATGATGATGATGATGATGATGATGATGATGATGATGATGATGATGATGATGATGATGATGATGATGATGATGATGATGATGATGATGATGATGATGATGATGATGATGATGATGATGATGATGATGATGATGATGATGATGATGATGATGATGATGATGATGATGATGATGATGATGATGATGATGATGATGATGATGATGATGATGATGATGATGATGATGATGATGATGATGATGATGATGATGATGATGATGATGATGATGATGATGATGATGATGATGATGATGATGATGATGATGATGATGATGATGATGATGATGATGATGATGATGATGATGATGATGATGATGATGATGATGATGATGATGATGATGATGATGATGATGATGATGATGATGATGATGATGATGATGATGATGATGATGATGATGATGATGATGATGATGATGATGATGATGATGATGATGATGATGATGATGATGATGATGATGATGATGATGATGATGATGATGATGATGATGATGATGATGATGATGATGATGATGATGATGATGATGATGATGATGATGATGATGATGATGATGATGATGATGATGATGATGATGATGATGATGATGATGATGATGATGATGATGATGATGATGATGATGATGATGATGATGATGATGATGATGATGATGATGATGATGATGATGATGATGATGATGATGATGATGATGATGATGATGATGATGATGATGATGATGATGATGATGATGATGATGATGATGATGATGATGATGATGATGATGATGATGATGATGATGATGATGATGATGATGATGATGATGATGATGATGATGATGATGATGATGATGATGATGATGATGATGATGATGATGATGATGATGATGATGATGATGATGATGATGATGATGATGATGATGATGATGATGATGATGATGATGATGATGATGATGATGATGATGATGATGATGATGATGATGATGATGATGATGATGATGATGATGATGATGATGATGATGATGATGATGATGATGATGATGATGATGATGATGATGATGATGATGATGATGATGATGATGATGATGATGATGATGATGATGATGATGATGATGATGATGATGATGATGATGATGATGATGATGATGATGATGATGATGATGATGATGATGATGATGATGATGATGATGATGATGATGATGATGATGATGATGATGATGATGATGATGATGATGATGATGATGATGATGATGATGATGATGATGATGATGATGATGATGATGATGATGATGATGATGATGATGATGATGATGATGATGATGATGATGATGATGATGATGATGATGATGATGATGATGATGATGATGATGATGATGATGATGATGATGATGATGATGATGATGATGATGATGATGATGATGATGATGATGATGATGATGATGATGATGATGATGATGATGATGATGATGATGATGATGATGATGATGATGATGATGATGATGATGATGATGATGATGATGATGATGATGATGATGATGATGATGATGATGATGATGATGATGATGATGATGATGATGATGATGATGATGATGATGATGATGATGATGATGATGATGATGATGATGATGATGATGATGATGATGATGATGATGATGATGATGATGATGATGATGATGATGATGATGATGATGATGATGATGATGATGATGATGATGATGATGATGATGATGATGATGATGATGATGATGATGATGATGATGATGATGATGATGATGATGATGATGATGATGATGATGATGATGATGATGATGATGATGATGATGATGATGATGATGATGATGATGATGATGATGATGATGATGATGATGATGATGATGATGATGATGATGATGATGATGATGATGATGATGATGATGATGATGATGATGATGATGATGATGATGATGATGATGATGATGATGATGATGATGATGATGATGATGATGATGATGATGATGATGATGATGATGATGATGATGATGATGATGATGATGATGATGATGATGATGATGATGATGATGATGATGATGATGATGATGATGATGATGATGATGATGATGATGATGATGATGATGATGATGATGATGATGATGATGATGATGATGATGATGATGATGATGATGATGATGATGATGATGATGATGATGATGATGATGATGATGATGATGATGATGATGATGATGATGATGATGATGATGATGATGATGATGATGATGATGATGATGATGATGATGATGATGATGATGATGATGATGATGATGATGATGATGATGATGATGATGATGATGATGATGATGATGATGATGATGATGATGATGATGATGATGATGATGATGATGATGATGATGATGATGATGATGATGATGATGATGATGATGATGATGATGATGATGATGGTGATGATGATGATGATGATGATGATGATGATGATGATGATGATGATGATGATGATGATGATGATGATGATGATGATGATGATGATGACGGCGATGATTACTATTATTATTATTACTATTATTACTGTTGTAATTATTATTATTACTATTATTATTGTTATTATTATTATTTGCACGTGACTGCGCCATGTGGGTGCCAATAAAGGAACCTTCAACCCCTATACATGATGGGGAGGGAGGGCGCCCTAGCTTCTCTCGCGGCCTCAAGCGGGCAGGCCACGGATGACTCTCTCTGCATCATGGTGCAGGCCCAACTGTGGGTGCAATAAAGCTTCAATGTAGCAAAAGCATAGAGGATGCAGCAAGGCTACCCCATGGTCCAGTGCCCACAGACAGGCTTGGAACACATTTAGAGGCGCCGGTTTGGGAGAGTATAAATTGGTCGTCTCCTGGAGCCTGAGGGTATAATAATTCATGATAATCGTCAATCTGGATAATAAGACTTCCTACAGTATTTCATCATAACAGCCAGTGTTGTTTGTGACTTATGCTGTTGTTTCACCTGTTATGAAGTCTTTGTCGCGTGCAAACCCCCCATCCCAGCTTCATTTAGTTGCCCGGCAGCTGCTGGCATGAATATGAGAAAACGCGACCCATTTCTACTTCCAATTTTTTTATTTGCTTCATGCTTTTGTTTCATTCTCCCTATCCCATTGGATTGTTGCGTTTTTCTATATTCTGGGTGCAGGAGAACCTTGTGATGTGGATGCCAGAGTCAAGCCTCACTCTGCAAGAAATGGGGTGGACGAGCTGATCGATGCTTGTGGTGATACCCAAGTGCGATTGGGGAAAGGTGGAAGCCATGTCTAGCCTATGTTTTTTATTCAGGAGTTTTTCGAACCATCCATATGGGCACATACGGGGCAAGTTTGGGGCCTGGCAGCATGATCTCACACATGCGGTGCCAGCTAGCTATCCCTTGATGTGATGCAAACTTTTTGGAAGACACAGTTGTTTTTTTGTATGGCGAGGTCTCGCAGCCCCCGCAACGTCACTAGCTGGTGCCATCCATGTATATAGTGGTCTCACTTACCGTAGTGGTCAAAATCACTTTGCGACAAACCTCTTTGCGAATCGACCTCGCAAACTACTTTTCATGGGCTTCATTTTGGGTCGCAAAGTTCAAAACTAACCGCGTCGCGCCTGCGCCGTGCCGCACGCAGACAGGTAGAACGAACGCGTGGCGCCAAAACTTTCGCGCCTTTTGTCACTTGTCATGCGAAAGCCAAAGGTTTAGGCTTGTGCAGCCATGCACGTTGTCTTGGCACGATGGCAGAAGAGCGGGGAGGCCGGCAGGCCAGCAGGCAGTCAACTGAAGCCTGCTGGCCTATAAATTTACAACATCGAGTACCTGCCAGTTGCCACTGACCATAAACAAGTCGATGGGCTCGCAAACCTAAAACCTTGCCTTCATTTTGGGTCGCAAACTATAAATTTCACCCTGTTTTGGGGTCGCAAAGTAGGTTTGTCGCAAAGTGATTTTGACCACTACGGTAATTAATATATAGTATTCTCCCGATTTTTGGCCTGCGCTGGTTGTCTCCTTGTAGGCTCCTAGTAGGCTCCGGATTTTTGCCTTTGCACCGTGTGGGCAAAGCTTGGACGTTTGGCAACATGGCATGGCTAACATAATGACTGGCTAGCTAGACCTTTTCAGTGGTTTCTCATTAATTTGTGGGTATTTCCTCGTAAATGGTGGGAGAGCGATCGCAGCAATGGTGCTCACCACTAGACACTCCCGGCTAGTTAGGCTTGAAACACACGCCCTGATCAAGCAATATTGATGTTTCTGGCCCCGCCGTCTAGGTTATCTAGTTTACCTCGCTCGTCGCGTAAGCCTGGGCCATAATTTCAATGGACAAGCTCGGCTACACGTTTCCATCAAGTGATCCATTCATATTCATCGAATCTTGAACGACTTGGAAACGTGGAAATTAAAGATAATGGCAGGCTCGAGCTACCATGGTCCGGATTGTCCCGATCAATTTCTAGCTGGCCCGCGCTGGTACGTTGTCTCCTTGAAATAGATCAGTACTTAGTAGGGTACGTTAATCCCCTTCATGCAGGATTCTTACCTCGGGATCTGCATGCAGCACGCCTGCACGACCTCGTCCGCACCCTGCCCAGGCCGTCCACCGTTGCTTGCCCCGGGACACACCCGGCGTGTCGATCCAACGTCATCAACTGGTCCCAATGTCAAATCTCGAGCCCGCGTTCATGAAAAACAATAAAATACAGGCCTGCCTACGTACGCGCCGCGGGTATACTACACTGTGCCGACTGGATGGGCCTGCATGCGAGCGTGGACGATCGGGGTGGGCTTGGCTTCACTCAGATTCCCTTTCGATCAAGAGGAGAGTGTGGGGTCTAGCTAGCTGCATCCCGCGCCCTCCCCATGAACCCTCTGTTCACACTTGTTCCAGCCCTTTACGCCATCGCCCTCCGCCACCATGCAGCTGTTAATTTGCCCCGCAACCCCTCGTCATGCCTGGTGGGTGCATGCGGCATGCGGCAGCTGCGGGCAATTGCTCTCGAGACACGTACTGGGGCGCACTACATCGCGCGCATGGGCGGGCAGCATAACATACCAGAACTCGATCGTTCCTCTATCTGGACATACCGCTCTTCTCCGCGCCGGTGGCCGGTGTGTGCCATGGTTCAGTCAGTCTTTCCCCACTATCTCCACAATCAAGTGCGAGGACGCGGATGGGGCCGCCCTCTACTCACCCAACCACGTACGGCCCGATATTACCGTGCTCGATCTACTACAAGTGATAGGCAGCTAGGGTTGCCGCGCCATCTAGCTTATCAACATCATGTCTCCATGGCTCCGCCGCTCTCCGGTCAGTCGACACATCCTCCGGGCATGCATGCATGTACTGTGGATGGGCCGGCGCTGCTGCCGCTGCATGCATGTGGCTGAGCGCAACAAATTCGCCTCCTACGGCAATGTGGGGCCCCACCGGGTCATCCCCTTTGTCCTTGAGGAGTTTGGGGCCATGGGCGCCCAAAGACAGCGGACTAATCTTCACGAGTGCTGCCAGCGGCGTGAAGACCGCCGCGGTCGACCTCGAGGCCAGCCCGTGGTCTGCCCGGACATGGTCCTCGCACTGGCGGTTATATTGAGACATCTATATTTGAGATTGCATATGCATGCAAGCCAGCATTTAGTTTACTATTTGTTGCTCAGTTGCAATATGCATGCATGATGTGATATGCATGCATGCGCATTCATTCCTTCACTCGCCCGCCCGCCCGTCTGCCCGCACCCATGCATGTGGAATGTATATCAAGGAGACAACCAGCACAGGCCAGAAATATCGGGAGAATCCGGACCATGGTAGCTCGAGCCTGCCGTTATATCTTTTCCGCGTTTTCGAGTCGTTCAGGATGATATCATCCTGACTGAACGACTCGAAAACGCAGATATACGTTCATATTCATATGAATATGAACGTATGTGTACTTGGTATGTGTACGTACAGGCGCTGGCAGGCGGGCAGGCGTGCGGGCGAGTGAAGGAATGAATGTGCATGCATATTGTCGAGGCAAGCAACAAACAGTGAACTCAGATGCTGGCTTGCATATGCAAGATTGTAGATGTCTCAATAAAACATGAAAATTGTGAACACATAGGTGTCAGAACACTAGCCCTAGCTAGCCCTAGCCACGAGCCACGTGCGAGGTAGCCATGGCTGACGGCGGACTA
The DNA here is from genome assembly GCA_009746045.1 of Mesostigma viride. Taxonomy (NCBI): domain Eukaryota; kingdom Viridiplantae; phylum Streptophyta; class Mesostigmatophyceae; order Mesostigmatales; family Mesostigmataceae; genus Mesostigma; species Mesostigma viride. Next base: position 1,261,614 of record RPFO01000123.1, read on the forward strand.
GCTCATAACTTTCACGTTTGAGCACAGAATTTAGCCGTGAATATCACTATCGCTTCGTCTTTCTAAGCGCACATGCTGATATAATTTTCCTAATCTATTACGCAATATATGACGAGCAAACGCTCGATCCTCGGCGACGCAACGCAGGTTGGCGCATGCGCTCGGCCATGAAAATACGTCTGCAGCCCAGGCTGCAGCTTCGCCCTCAGGCCCGGCAGGCAGCGGTGACACTAGTCGTGCACTAGCTGGTGGTCGCCCCAGCAACCTCCCGGGCTCCATGCCTCGCCATCGATCGGCATCGCCTGCACCCTAAACGCACAGGTCTGCTCAGCCGACAAAACAGGAGGGTCTTCACGCCCCTCAGAACCGCGCTTTCGGCCCCAACCTTTCCAGGTCGATGATCACGACTGGACTAACATGCATGTCTCCGTCCGGACGTAGATGCTATGCACTGCATCTTCTTCGGGGCTACGCCTCGCTTTACGACCTGTGCCTCCATCTCCACGACATCAATCGCCTCATCTGCACCAACATGCAGCGGCCGCTGGCACAACATCAGCCAGCTGTACGGGTGCCCCCGCCCCCAACTCCAGCATGCCGTCCTCAACTCCCTTCTCCAGCGCTCTGATGGCGAGATCTGGGCTCCATCCAGATGTCTCCGCCCCCACACTTCGTTCCATCAGTCCTTATGGAAGCCTTTCAGCAGCACAGTCCTTATGGAAGCCTTTCTCCTGTTGTGCACACACAGGGATTAAAAGCACTTCGGTGCTCCGTGACTCCCCAACGGGAGCACGAGTTTAATTAATTAATTAATTAATTTCAGCAGCACGTGACCCCCCTTGCCGCCGATTTGGCAGCAATGGGCGGCACGCTGGCTACTGAACTTCCTCACCTCTCCACCACCGTCGCTTCCACCTCCACTGCCATTTCCGCCTCCACTGCCGACATCAAAGCCCAGCTCCTTGACCTCGACCAGCGCCTTCAAGTCACCGCCACCGCCCTTGAGTGCTTGCCATGACACCGCAGGCCTCACCGCCTGGAGGCGGTGAAGGACATCGCTGCCCAGCTAGCTAGCCGGCACCTGCTGGCCCGTCCGGTGATGCTCCCTCCAACTGGGTGGACTTGCATCACACCACCTCCACCACCTCCACCATGGCGGCACAACTCAAGCAACAAGCCCTCGACCTTCGGGAGGAGGCCGACATCACCCAGCGCAGCCACAATGTCATCGTCAAGCACTTCGACCAGCCGGCAGGTGAGACCTCGACGAGCCTTCTCACGGCATTTAAGCGCGACATTCTCGCCCCCATGTGCACAACTCACTGGTGAGCTGCGGATGTCGGCTGTCCGCCTCCCCCGCGCGCGGGGTAAGGCTGGCCCGGCACCCGTGCTCCTCACCTTTAAGTAAATGGCGGACAAGCTGGCGTTCCTTAAATGCCGCAAGAGGCTATCGGAGTAGCTAGACTCGCTTCACGCTGGACGACGACTTGACCCTGGCCCAGCAACAGCGGCAACGCGAGCTATGCGGCCGACCTACCTTCAGCTCCGGCAGAGCGCAGGGGGTAAGCCGGTATACTGGAGGGGGGCGGTCATCCACGTTGACCACAAGCCCTGGCAGGCCCCTCCTGCCACCTCAGACTAGGGAATATATACCAGTAGTGTAGATTAGTCAGGCTTAGCCTAGCATGTGGCCCACGCGCATTAATTAAATTAAATTAAATTAAATTATAACATTCCTCCGTTGGGAGGTCATGTAGCACATATTCCATGATGGATGGGGTGGAGGAAGCCGCGTAATCGAACTATCCTAACTCTAAGCTATCTAGGCTAGAAAATCCTAACTACACTTTTCATCATTTGAAACGCCGCCTCCGCTTGGGGGGAGGGGGCTTGCCCACAGGGTCGGGCGTGTGCGCCTTGACAATCCTCTTCCACCGCGTCTTGTCCTGCATGGCAGTCCAAAGACGGGAGAGAGAGTGGATGCGGTGCTCAAACTGGGCTGGGACCACTAGGTCGTCCAGCAACATCTGGACGTAGGTCGTGACAGGTTTCCCTACCCTTAAATTGGGAATGCCCTCGGGGCCAGGCCAGGTCAGAATGTGTCGCCCTGGCTGGCCAAGCCGCTGGGGGCCGGCCAGACCAAGGGCGGTATCAACCTGGCTGGTGCGGGCAAGGTGTCCTACAAATGCTATCCTACGCTGCCTAATCTCGTCCGAAATACGGGGCATGCCATGATACAAAGACTCTGATGACGGACGCTCTGAAAACCCTAGGTTAAGGACCTGTCGGAGCATCCTGTAAACCGTGCCGTCTAGCCTAGCTGCCAGTTTGAGTGGGTGGCCCACGCGCATGTGCGCCCATAATGGCCCCCATGGATGATGCCTTCAGAATTTAGCCAAGCCATGCCTGTAATGGGACCTCCCATGGATATGTTGCATTAAGAATTTAGCCATGCTATGCCTATGCAGAGAGATGCTCTCTGTTGAGAAGCCATGCCAGGTAGCTCTTGTATTCTGATTTCGATTGTATAGCTATGATGATCTTCCCCCACACGACAGGCTCCCCCTTAGCTCCAGGGGCATAGCTTGATATATCATGGGGGTGCAGGTGCCCTGGCGCACCTAGAGCAAGGGTAGTTTACATTCCCACCCTTGCAGGAAGTAGCCTAGAATGTATTAAAAGCCATATGCCCCTTCTCAGCCCCTGGATATGTGCTACATGTACTCCCCACGGAGTTATGTTCCTAATGAATGAATGAATGAATGAATGAATGAATGAATGAATGAATGAATGAATGAATGAATGAATGAATGAATGAATGAATGAATGAATGAATGAATGAATGAATGAATGAATGAATGAATGAATGAATGAATGAATGAATGAATGAATGAATGAATGAATGAATGAATGAATGAATGAATGAATGAATGAATGAATGAATGAATGAATGAATGAATGAATGAATGAATGAATGAATGAATGAATGAATGAATGAATGAATGAATGAATGAATGAATGAATGAATGAATGAATGAATGAATGAATGAATGAATGAATGAATAGGTAAATGTACTGAAACCAATGAACGCTCCATGACTTTATTAACTTTTGTGAGATACAAAACATGTGTCTGGCGCCCAGAAACATAGCTGTGATCAGAATAGCTGTGAGAAAAGCAAAAGACATCATAATGCTTTCAAAAAATGTTATTTTTACACATCGTTCTTGCCATTAAGAGAAACCTCAGTATTGACCCTTACAAACCTCAGTATTGACCCTTGTATAAGCAGGTGGATCTGAAAGGCATACATATGTGAAGCAAGAAATCTTGCAACTGTCTACACATCTGACCTACACACTTGAGTGCCACATCAGAATACACACTTGAGTGAAAAACAAACCCTTGTACAAAAATCATGCTATGTGAAACCGCTAAAACCGATGAGGCAACCAGCACGGATCTAGGCCCAACAAACTTATACGGAGATTCTTGTTACATGGAGCATTTCAGATCAAGGGCCGGGTGCACACCGCATTGATAACAAAATGCAGCCACACCTGGCTTATAAGACAATCACAATAAATTATGGCAGTTGTGAACATCAATTGCCAGATAATTGAGGGCTCCCATGAACAGAAAAGTGAAGAAGAAAAGCTATTGAGAATGCTGTGCTGGTAAATACAGACGGCCTTTCCCCCCTATACATCCACCAGTTGATGAAACTTCATGGCTCTCGCTACATGTGATGCTAGTAAGCCCAGCGCACTAAACAGCGCACAAACTAATGGAATCAGCTGCGTGCATGGAGCGCGTGCACACCTGGGCATGCCCTGGATTGTGGAGCCACGAACCGGTGGTGGTCCATCAGACCATCAACCGTCTTCGTCCTTGCCCTTTTCTTTGTCTTTGGCCTTCTTTTCCTTTGCCGCCTTTGCCGCCTCCATCCGTTCGAGCATTATCGCGTTGTAGCGGTCCCGCACCGCCTGCACCTTCTCCTGGGAATGCGACAGCGACGACCTCGTGCCATCGCCCACCGGGCTCAAGGGGGTGAGGTTCCCCCCCGCGTGCGACCGCTCCCACTGCTGCTTGGCCGCGTTCCATATCGCCGCCGGCGTGGCCAGCGCGCCCTCGGTCGTCTTGGAGACAAAGCCCAGCACGCCGCTGACTGGTTTGAGCACGACGCCCACCAGCCCTTTGACTGCGGGCAGGACCAGGCAGCAACAGGTGTCACGGGCAATCGAGTCCAGGACATGTTGGCAAAAGGAACATAAGACTCCGGGGTGGAAAAGCTACTGTAAAGGGAGGCATAGGGGCTGCTGGGCAAAGGAGATGTTGGATGAACACTGTGGTCATGGGTGAGCGGCAGAAAAGTAAATATTGGCAGGGGCGAGAAATGGCTTGAGAGTGGGGGGTGACCAGCATATAGTGACCAGCATATGGTACCACGGACATGCTCACACCGGCACCACGGCTTTTACTCTCCCGCCCTATATTGACCGTGGCCCCTAATGCCAGTCCCATACGCCGTACAGCCCTCATATGTGTATCTGCTCATGGCCGTAACCGACGAGTCTGAGACTAATCTTCTTCACCATGCCATGCCATCCCATTCCATCCCCATTTGCTGCCATAAGGACAAAGCCATGCCACAAGGCAACAAGGGGCACGACACCCACCGCCAGCGTGCATCCAGGCGGATGCAGCTGCATGGCCTACCTGCTCCCTTGGCAAACCCTTTGCCGCCGCCCTCCATGGCCCCCTTGACGGGCTCCAGGAAGAGGCCCGTGACCCCTCCCACGGTCTTCTCGATCAGCTCCTTGCCACCCGCCGCAAGGCCATCAAACAACCCGCCCGAGGGGCTGCGCGGCTCGTCTCCGTGGGTCCCCATGGGCACGCCCTTGTTGCTGTCAAACATGTGGTCCACCGCGTTGTTCATGCCTTCAGATATCTGCGGAATGCGACACATGTCATGCACCACAGGGCACCATCCGGTGAGGCACCACATTTGCAGCCACCTTCGAGTGGGCCCACGTCCATCCCCTACATTCCATTCCTATGGCGCAAAGGTCGATGAGTTGTCCAGGGAGCGGGCAAGCAGGGTGGTAAGGCCGCGCAGAAACTGTCTGAGGGTATGCGACGCAGGGCAACAGATGGCCACTCTACAGAGGACGCAACCCAGTTGACCTAGCTGAGCAAGTTCAACATCGCATCCACTAGTTGGGCGAGGCCCGGTCCCTCTGGGGGTGGATTCAAGTCGGGAACCTGCTCCATGGGGGCAACGGGGCCAGACTGATGTTTGTAGCCTCGCCCATGCATTTGGCGAGCATGAATTTCCCTCCAGCAAACAAGAGCAATTGTGCCATGACACAGACATCCGGCACAGAAGCTTCTCTTTTGTCAAGTGTATGCTTGCACCCGGCACGTGAGAAAGGCATCGTGGCCGAGCCGGCCATGGACGGCCTGACTGTGGCCGGCAAGTAGGGCTGCCACGCGCATCGGCACAAGCTAGTAGAAACTTACATGGTCCGACAGTGTCCTGTTGCATTGGTCTCTGCCCTCTCTCAGGACATGCGGGTGGGCACCAGCGATCATGGCATCTCTGTTCATGTAGTAGAGCGTGTTGCGACATGTTATGCGGGGATGTCCATGCGACTCACCTTGTCAATAAATATCACCCCTCCCTTGAGGGGCCGTGTCACAAGCTCTGCCAGCCCTTTCCCTGCACCAACGATGGCTCCTCCCACCCCGCGCTCCATCCCTCCCTGCAGGTGAACACCGCACACAACACACACACCAACCCGCAGGGGGTGCAGAGGATGCCGTGCCAATTAGCATGAGTAGCCGCCACGAATGAACCGCGAACGAATCACTAGCAAATTACAAATGGATCGTGAAGAAGCCGTGAATACAACACGACTGTATGACGAAAGGGGGCATAACACCCAGGAGCGGCAGCTCATATACCAGTGCCCTGTTGCTGGTACGTGAACCGATATGCTTGTCTGTGACGCAGCACATTTCGTAACATGGGAAAGAAACAGGGAAACAACGGCCTGCCCATGAAGCTCGTGTGCGCGCACACAGCCACTTGAGTGGCTAGCATGGTATCCGCGCGAGCCACCCGCCCACAAAACCTATCTTGCGTGACTGCATAGAATAACACCCTGCGGTGGAGTCCATCACAGCGGCGGCACTGCAGGTGCGCAGGCGCGAGTGGGACATGCGCGGTTGGGACATGCCAGAGGAGAACATGGCCACCGTTTGCGGCCTGAAGCATGCGTGGTGCCATGATGTTGACATCCTTGTGCCATTTCTTGTGTGCCATTCCCTATGGTACCGTGACTATGGTGCCATTCCCTATGTCCCCTGCCATGTCTGCAACGCAACGATCCCAACCACCACCATGCCACTACCGTCACGCGTTGTCATGCTGCCAACCGTGCGTCATTATGCTGCCACCCACCACGATGGGCTCCACCAGCACGCCCGTCAGTGCGCCCGTGAGCTCCGAGGCAAAGCCGCCCGCACCCTGCAGGGACAGGAGGAAATGTAGTGTGCGTAATGCGCAGGACAAGCGACGAACGCATGAACCTACTTGGAAGGATCCAAACTACTCACCTAGTTGTAAGGATCAAAACTACGACATCAAATGAATATAAATGTAAGGGCTGTCACGCCCCCTGCTTGGCCACATGAGCAAGAGTTGGGAGGCGCAGGCATTTGTCACAACGATTTGGGTGGCGGGGATGGCCAGCAAGGCGGCAAAAGGGTCCATGGACAAGTAAAGGCAAGCCCCGCCCAACCATCCACCCCGTGAACCACATACTGCCGCCTAGCACCAGTCTGGCAAAGATGCCACTGCTCCCTGTCACACGACTTCTCGGCACATCCTCGTCGGTGTCGAGGCTGTTGCCTGATTCCTATCCCATGCAACCACCTGCCCTTGCCTCAGCCACCTTGCCTTCTCTCATGAAAGGCAGCAGCAAGCGACCATGGCTAGCTTCTGTCTTCCCTTGTTTCCACGGGGCAGGGTCTCGCCACCCCTCCATCGTCTGCCACCTGGCCTCCCCCAATCCACTGCCATGTACTCCCACCAACTTTTTGTACACAACATCACATTCTGTGTGGTTAAAATTTCCTGCATGGCGACTCCACGTCTAGGCCTAAATGTTGCCATCCTGGGCAGGGGGCGCATGTGCGTGCGGCATGGCGTCATTGGCATGGCTCGGCATGACATCGCACGGCATGGCTCCGCGTGGCAGGGAATGACATGGCGCACCTGCACGAGCGCATCAGTGATGAAGCCGGGCCCCCTGGGTGACCAGTCGATGTATCGGTAGGGCTGCCGCTCGTGGCTGCTGTGCTGCATGAGGTGGATGGCCGCGTCGCATGCGTGGCACAGCTTGACGTCGCAGCTGGTGCAGTACTGCTTGGCTAGCATGCAGCCTGCGCAGGTGGGACCAGCAGGGGAGGGATGTAGCGGGGAAACCACAAGGGAGGGTCAACGCACAAGGAAATGACGGGGGCAAAAGCCCGTGCAACCTGCGCGGCAAGCAACCTTGCCCGACAATGCCGCATTTGCTGCCACCGTGGGCCAGTAGCCAAAAGCAGGCAAGAACACCACGAGGGCAGGCAAGAGCAGGCAAGGGCAGAAAACACTAAACAACATGGACAGCACCCCCATGTGCCTTACCTTGCTCGCGCGGGCACGTGTCACAGATCATCACGTCCAGCGGCAGGTGCTTGTGAAACGCCGCCACCCCCGCCTTGACGCCGTCCTCCTTGGCCATGGAGTCCGATAGCGCTGACACCTTGGCCTTGACCTGGGGCATGGGGCCGCATGAGAGGGCAGGAGTGGGGCAGGATCAGCGGGACCGCGTAAGGGGGGCAGGACAAGGGGGGCAGGAGAAGGGGGGCAGGACAAGGGGGGCAGGACGAGTGGGGCAGGACAAGGGGGGCAGGACAAGGGGGGCAGGACAAGGGGGCAGGACAAGGGGGCAGGAGAAGGGGGGCAGGACAAGTGGGGCAGGACAAGTGGGGCAGGACAAGTGGGGCAGGACAAGGGGGGCAGGACAAGGGGGGCCAGGACAAGGGGGGCAGGACAAGGGGGGCAGGACAAGGGGGGCAGGACAAGGGGGGCAGGAGAAGGGGGGCAGGACAAGTGGGGCAGGACAAGTGGGGCAGGACAAGTGGGGCAGGACAAGGGGGGCAGGACAAGGGGGGCAGGACAAGGGGGGCAGGACAAGGGGGGCAGGACAAGGGGGGCAGGACAAGTGGGGCAGGACAAGGGGGGCAGAAGACGCGTGTCCCGGGGAGGAAGACGCGTGCCCCGGGTCTCTACTGTGCCGTGCCGAGGGAAGCTGCGATGCGCCAGGACGCGCTTGCGGGCATGCTGAAGGCAGTTAGCATGCAGGCGTGCTACAGGCGGAGCGGTTCGCCGCCTATGAGCCCATCGCCTGCGAGGCACGTCCACCAGCCATCTCTGGGTGTGCACGACAAGGCGGTGGCAGTGCTATGGATTCGTGCCCGTGGTGTCGGCCTCGACACATCCAAACAGCTCTAGCTGCACCATGGTGGTCGCGAACGCGGCCCCCTGGATTGTCAGCCCCACATGACATGCCACGACGACGGTTTCTCCTTTGCTACAAACGAGCGCGCGCACCTGACCCTACCGGATGCGAGACAGTTTGTAGCAAGCAATACAACCCACTAACGAACAGCGATGGGGCGGTCAGGGCCAGCGCCTCAAGCCCTCTGGCTGCTGTGTTTGTTGCTTGCGTCCCTCACCTTGGGATCCTGTGCCCTTCCCGTCCCTCACCTTGAATCTCTGTATAAACCTTAAAAACTCGTGCGTAAGCCTTTCAAACTCCGGCATAAACCTTCCAAACTCGTGCATAAACCTCCCACCCCAGGGCCATGGCCTCACCCTCTGGCACATGCCCCCTCCGTTGCCTCACCTCTGGATGCTGCATAAATCATTTTACAACAAGCCTCTTACATGTGTCCTCTCCTCTCACCTCTGGCTGCTGCGTGAAATCATTCTACAGCAACAAGCTACTATACAAACGCACTATTCTCCCGCCTTACTTCTGGCTGCTGCATGAACTCGAGCGCTGCCACGAGGCGGTCGAGTGCGAAGTCGTCCACCGGGATGGGCGCGGGGCCCACCCCCATGCGTTCCACCGCACCGCCCCAGAATGGCTGGTCCCCGAAGAAAGGGACGATCGTGGTCGGGCACTTGGCCAGCAGGCCTGCTGCCGTGGTGCCCGCGCCGCCGTGGTGGACCTGTGTGCGTGGACGTGGTGCAGACAGCAAGAGGGAGGGCAGTGGCGGATGGTGGCATTAAGTGGCAAACGGCGGTGCCCGCGCCCACCGTGGTGGACCTGCGCTGCACTCGTGGCGCGCACATGTGTGGGTTTTGCGTGGGGTGGGGTAGGGTTGCGCACGGGTGTGTGGGGGGGTGTACACGGTGATGGGGTCGTGCACGAAGGGTTGCCACAGGCATGCACCAACCAATGACGGCGTTGTGCAGGCATCGCGCCTCCGACTACCGATGCCATCATCCGGCATCGGTATACAGGGGATTATTAGGATTATATACTAGTAGAAATGCCACCGGCGGGTTGTCAACATGTGGGTTTGGCATGTCGCAGGCATGAGCTGGGTTTGGCATGTCGCGGGCATGAGCGCACCGGCACCGTGCAGGTCATCCATGCCAGATGCCTGCCTGCCCGAGGCCAGTGGGAGCTCCTATCAGCGGTTGTGCACGACCACGGTGACCAACCACGTGTCGTGCACGACCACGGTGGCCATGGGCACGGAGCGAGCCAGCAAGTTGGCAACCTTATTGCGGAGGGAGTTGTCAGCAGGAAGTCATGCTGGCAACGCGCCACACCCAATCTTATGCTGCAACTGTTGGTCACCCACCATCCGCCACCAAGGGGTGCACGGCCACGACTTGCACAGCACAGCGCACCACGCGTGCGTGTGGGAGTGACAGCACGCAGGCGTAAGGGCAGCAAGAGCGGTTTGCGAGATGACCGCCCTCATAGCGCACGGCTGCTGTTTTGCAAGGAAACCATCCCAGCCAGGTGTTTGGATCTCAGAACCAAAACTCGAGCTGTCTTCTTGGCTGGTTGCACACACACACACACACACACACACACACACACACACACACACACACCACACAGCGGGTAGGACAAGCTACCCCGATGGGATGCATGAGCTGTGCCAAGAAAAAGTTGGCCCGGGTCCGCACAGGAATTGCGCGCGCTGCCACCGCTGCCACATACCACGCCCGAGCACTGCAGGAAGAGCCAGTCGTGGGGGCAGTTGCCGACGATGAACACGTTGGAGGGCCGTGGCTCCACTGGTGGGGGCAGATGGTACGGGGCACCCGCGACCATGTCGTGTCATGCCACGCGCGACCATTGTGCATCATGCCAGCGCCGGGGGAGTCGCCACCGGAGTCGTTGGCACACCATGGCGGGTTGGGCATTGGGCATGGGCATTGGGCATGTGTATGGGGCCGGGGTGGTGGGCGGGGAATGGGCAGAGGGCATACCGAAGGGGCACACCGAAGGGGCGTACAGACAGCGTACAGAGGGGGCATAGACAGGGGCCATACGGGGGTATACATGGTCAGTGGAGGACAGGGCCGATAGGACGCTACCATCATTCGCGCAAAAATATGCATTTGATACGTGCAACCTGGCTAAGTGGCCAGCCAGGGATGAAGTATGGAATCTTTCAGCAGTTACCCATGCTGATGTCGACTGGATGCAAACGCACTTGTTAGCAGCACATCAGCAGAACCGTTGCAGCATTGGACTGCCATAGCACAGCCCCGTGTTTTCGGTCAGGCAGTAAAGCTGATGGAGTATCCAAGCATGACATTGTTCAGAAAGTACATCGTACTATATCGTACTATATCGTACTATATCGTGCTACATCGTACTATACCGTACTATTGCAACGTAGAGGGCGACACCAATTAGGGGACACCAAGGCAGGATCCCGTGAATATGACAGTGCAGCAACGTTGTGGATGCAGCCATTGAACGTATTCCGACCATGGACATTGCTACAATGTGCGTTCCAGGTAAACAGGGAAACGGATGAGAGGCGATGGGTTTGCAAAAGGCCCTTTCCGATGGGTATCCTCCCCGTCTACACAACTAGTCTAGATAGGCCCTTTCCGATGGAGATCATAAGGCTTTGGAAGAGGTATGTAACACATGGTGGCGGCCGTCTGGCGTGCACCCTTTCTCCCGGCCTCCATGCCTCACCTGCACCCAGGCCTGCCCAGCCGGATGACAGTAGGCACCGCTGGCCCGTCTTCTCGAAGGCCTCGTAGATGATCTTGGTCATTCCGTCCGGGTCCTTCACAACCTGCGTGGCCGATATGCGTGCAGATATGGCATGCATGTCCGGTATGTGTTGGATGAGATCACCCCAGCATGTATGTCAATACAGGGAGGCCAGGGTGAGCGGATGATTACAATTGACAAGGCAGAGATGGGGGAAGCCAGACAAACTCATTGGGTCTGGAAGCGAGCAGGCAACGTGAGGCGTAACGCACTGCAAAGCGCAGCACAGCCTACTTGATGCGTGTGTTTGCACAGGGAGGCCGACACTGTGAGCCGACAAGCTACACCCCCTATGCTCCTATTAGTAGGCTACGTAGGGTGTACTGTAGAGGGCTCCAACTACCAATCGGCACAAGATGTAGGGTGCTCCATTTACTAGTCTGTTCAGGGTGTCATGAGCTCCACATACTAAACTGCCAAACCCCACACCGACACGTACCAAGCTGCCAAACCCCACATAGACAGGGGGCGGCCCCGCCGCCAAAAAGTCCTTAAGGTCCTGCGGCGGCGTGTACGACGATGCCAAGTCCAGGAAGAAGAATCCCAGCACGTCGATGTGGCTGCCCCAGTCTGCAGCCGCACGAACACGGGTGGGCAGCAGGTGGGCAGCAGGTGAGCCACAGGTGGGCATGCAGGTGGGCATGCAGGTAGGCATGCAGGTCGCACTCTGTCTCAGACAGGCAGGGCATGGGCGGGGTGTAGAATGTGGGACAAGGGGCATGGCAGGACGTGGGGGTACTTGCCATCCCGTGGTAGAGGGAAAAGGACGAGAAAAAGGGAGGCTTGGCACAGTTGCCCAAATTAATTGATTAATGAAACATGTGATTTTGTCGGGGAGTCACGGAGCACCAAAGTGCTTTGAATCCCTCTGTGTGTGTGCACAACAGGAGGAGGGCGAAGACCCCCCCTTCCCTCAACCATGCCAATATTGGCATGACACAGGTGCGATCGGACACGTCGAAACCATCCGGCTATCCCTGTGGGTGCAATAAGACCCGTGTGAGCATTGCATTGCTATGGAGACGTGAGCGAACAAGCTATGCTAGGCGGGTAAACATAACTAGGCGGCGGGTGTCAGTTGGGCTACTGGCTAGGCCATATGGGCATGACGATTCCTTCCCCCATGCATTGGCACAGGCGTGTCTAGGAGTGTGTCCAGGTAAGCATCACGCAAAAGTGGGTATCGCTACAGTATCTAATAATGGCTAATCTAGCCTGTGGGGGGCTTCCACATCTGGTGGTTGATCATCAGGTCCCCGCCCTCCAGAAAACTTGGGCTTCTTGGAGTCTTGCTTGTGGCGGAGGTATTCCGGCCACAGGTCGCGTCGCTGCTGCTGCTGAGCGGGGGTCATGTCGTCGTCCAGCGTCCAGGTGAGGTCGTGCAACCTCTTGCGACGAGACAGGAATAGCCGCTTGTCCTCCATGGAGCTGAAGGTGAGCAGGACTGGCGGGGGTGCCACCTTGTCCCGGGAATGGGGAAGGCAGTGCCCTGGCAGCTCTACTTCACCTGCTGGGTCCAGGTGGGTAAGAAGCTTGCTCCTGAGCTCGTCCTCAAGAGAGGTTGCTGTCTCCCCCGGCTGCTGGGGGAAACGACGCAGCACCACGCGGCATTGGCGGCGGGTGCGGTCGGTGGCCTCGCGTTCTTCTTCCCAGCGCTGGGCGTCCAGCTCCTGCAGCTTCGTGGCGATGGCGTCCGTGGTCGAGGTGGTCGCTGACCGCAGCAGGTCAGCATAGGAGTGCGGTGTGAGGCCGCCAGCTGCCTGCTGGGTGGGCTGGGCGGCAATGCTGGCCGTCTGCGCCGCGATCTCCGGGACCTGCGCAGCCAGGGCCTCGGTTTGGGCCGTGATGGCTTCAAGCTTCTGGATGAGCAGGCCGACCTTGCCCTTCACCTGGTTTAGGCGAGAGAGTAGGGCGGTGTGTGCATCAGAGGCCTGCACCGCTGTCTGCAGCGGCGTGAGCTGGGGTTGGAGCTTGGTGGCGACCTTGGTTTCCGCATTGGAGACCCGGGCCTCCACCGTGTTGAGTGTCGTGGTCAGCAATGGCAGCTTCTCCGCCAGCGGCCAGGTCACGTGCTCCTCCAGCACTGCGCGGATGTCGTCCATGCAGACGGGCGCAGCCCGTGTGGCTGCAGGCGCGGTGGCTGGGTTGCGGAGCATAGCGATTCGATCATGTTCGCTGAGCTGAAAGTAGCTGGACAGGATACAGAGGCGATGGTACGTCTCTGACGCGTTGAGCAGCCACTCCATGTTGTCGGAGTCTCAATCCGCCCTTGTGAGCAAAACAATCTTGTGCCAAGCATTCAATGACCTGGGCACATTGTCCCTTGGACAGACTCTGCCAATCACAGAGGGCAAAGAGTTCGTTTCTGCGGTAAAAGCGACTCAATTTGTGTTCGTGGCAAGGTTTCTTGGGCTCGGGCAAGGCGCTTGGCGAGGGGTGGGCGGGTCATCCGGGCGGCTGAGCAAGAGCAAGGGGGGTGGGCTGGGAGCCAGAAAGCTCCTTTTCCAGAGCGCCTTTAGCTTTTGGATTCGTCATAGCCGGAATCGTGACACGTGCGTAACATTTCCATTACTGTGTACCAGCCGTAACCGATTACACAGGCGGATGCGTCTTAAAAAGGTGCATCAAATGCAAGTGATCTGACTGAACTTGGGGCTCAGATGCAAAAGTTCTGAGTCGGCCATGCCGCCGTCAGCCATTACGTATGTTGCATGCATGTAAGTTGCCCAAATGACCCACCATCTGGGCACCAATGGATGAGGCGGGCATGTGCATGCATGGGTGATGCCAACAAGACGACGAATGTTCACACCACTTCCCTACTGTGATTAGTGTGTGTAACGTTTTGTTCTTAGGACTTGGTGTATGGAGTGAGTTGTGTGCATACAAGGAGGTGGTGGGTGGGGAGTGGGTTTGTGTGCGCACAACAAGAAACCACCCTAGCCCCACGCTGTGAGGTGGCCCACCTGAAGGTCGGGGTACCAGTGTCGGGCTCCAGCAGTAAGCGAAGGGCACGCGGTGGGAGTGCAGAAGGCTGGCTGCGCCCTCACCCAGCCGGATCTTGGGCAGCGCCAGCGTCTCCTCACGGAAGCGGTTGAGCATGTCCGCCACGCCGTTGTACACCAGGCTGTCCACCGCAAAGTAGGACACCTGCAGCGCAGGGGGCCATTTTGTAGGGCGGCAAAGGTGGGCCCAAGGGGGTCAGGGTGGCGCATGAGGCCAGCGCAAGGCCGGGAACGGGGAGGTGGGCAGGCTACAAAGACAGCGATGGAAGAGGGCTGCTCAGCAAGTGAGTGACTGTATCTCCACCTTCGGCGTGCCACGTGGCTTGAAGTGCAAGGCCCCATAAATTCTACCAGAATGGCCAGTTCCCAGTCAGCGGTGGTGACCCACACGCCAGGGTGTGAAGGGCAGGTTGTCCCCGGTGCCTGACAGGGGCCAAATGGGCCAGCAAACCCACGCGATTTCTTCTCACAAGCTTCTCACATGCTTTCTCGACCGATTCTGTTTCATCATGGCTCGCTCTAGTGCGCCATGCCCAGACAGTACCTCCCCATCCAATCCCCCGTCCTGCCTCCCCAGGACCCATGCGTGAACACCTCTGCGTTGTTGACCCATGCCGCTCCTGTTTCCACCTCACAGCCATATGCAAAGCCGTTTGGGGTCATGAGGCACTACAGCCAGCGGTTGTAGGGCCCCTGCAACTGACTTAACTGCGTATGTTGACCGAGTAATTCATTCGTGAATGATGTACTGTGGGGACTGTAACACGCATCTCGCCCCCCCCCCCCTTGTCTCTTCTCCCACACCCTAGACCCCTTGTCCCCTATCACAGTCACAGCACCCACCCGGTTCTCGTATCGGTGCGGCTTGGCGTTGCTCATGCGGGCGAGTGGGTGCGGAAAGGCGCGCGTGGGACTCCAGGGCATGGTGAAGAACATGTGCAGCGGGACCGCCAGCTTCTCCGCACAGTGGATGTGGCCTGGGGTGGCCGAGCATGAAGGGGGGGGGGGGTTGTGAGTAAAGGAGACGATGTCAGAAGTAGACGGCGAAAGGGGCAACTATTGAAAGGAGAGGATGGATGGAGGAGCAAGAGAGTACGCAGGCGGGGTGTGAGGAAGGGAAATAATACTAAAAAGTGGCAGAATGAGGATATCGGGGGGGAGCTGAGAAATCCCTGTAGAAAAGGACAATGCGGAAGCAGAGGCAGAGGAATACGTTTGTGGGTGGCACAGGCGGGCGATGACGGTTTGCAAGAGGCGCCGATTGTGCCCGTAGGGATTTTGCAAAGGCGACAGCTGCTGCACTTGCATCCTAACCCAAGCACAGCCAAGGGACCATTTGTCATGGGACTGCTGATTCCTGAGCTGCCTCTGTCGCGTAATGTGGCTTAATGGATACCACGCCTCGGAAAAGGGGCCCGATTGTTAATGGATTCCAACCGCGCGGTGCACTGCCCCCTGTCGCCACGCACCATACGCGGGCGGGTTTGCGATGATGGCGTCGGCCACAAACAGCGCGCCCCCGCTCTCCCTGTCCGGCTCGGTGCAGGCGGCGAAGGTGGAGCGGATGATCGCGCCCAGCTGCTCGCGCTGCTGCTTCACCTCGGCGGCGCTCGAGGGGAAGAACCCCTTGTTCTTGACCATGTCTGCGTGGTGGCAGGCAGAGGAGGGGGCAAAAGGAAGAAAAAATCAAAGAAGAAGCCAGAATAGGGGCCGAGAGTGACAGGATGAGAGCCATGGGTGAGAGGGTGAAAACTGATCCGGACGGGTCCTATTTGCATGGCGCGTTTGTGTCTAGTGCTTTCTCGAAATTCTATTAGCAGTGAAAAGCATCGGCACGCAGGCACAGGCATGCGCCCAGCAAGCCGCACGACATGCGCGAAGCGTTTGCCACCCCGCACCCCAAGAAACACCGCTGCAGTGGTGCCTGAGCGAGGGTCATGGGAGAGGAAGGGGCACGCTTCCCCTGTGGGCTGATCCAGCCCATCAAGCTACCCTCGCATCAGGCAAGACCATTGCCTGGGAACCACCAACCTCGGGCAAGTGCAGCATGGGTAGTGCTATATGACGCAATTCTTACCCATGCTGGCGAACCAGCAGCCGCACAGGCGCATAGCAAAATTGGTGTTATCAGACCTTTCGCGACACTCCCAGAGAAATCGCCCGAGAGCCCCCCCCCCCCCCCCCGCCCCCCACAACGTCGGCCACTGTAACCTTCCGGGGTTGAGGGGTCAGCCCCCGCCCTCTCCGCCCCCCCCCCCTTCCCCCCAACGGAGCTATTTATAACATCCGGAAACTCGGGAACAGCTTGGTGGTTCAAAGAAAAGTTGTCTCAATACTTAATAGACTTGAACTGTGATGTCTTGAGAAAGACCTGGGAGGGAAAACCTGGGCGGGAAAAAATGGGCGGCAAAGGTAATGGGCCCCAGGGGGGGGGGGGGAGGGGGGGGGGTGGACCCCCACCCCCACCCACTCAAAAAACGTCGGGGGAGGGGGGTCCGAACCCCCCTTCCCCCCCCCCCCCCCCCCCCCGGGCCAATGGGAACCCCCCCGGGGTTTGGGCGATATCTGCGGGAGTGTCGCGAAGAGAGAACAAACGCTGCGTGCCCCCCTCCCCCCTCCGTAGGACAACATGCTGCAGGGCATGGCGCGTGCGGGATGCGCGCGGTGACTCACACTCTGCCAGGATCTTGGGGTCCCCTCCCAGGGGGAAGAACTCGAGCCCGTTCTCCGTCACAAAGTCCCTGTAGTTTGCATGGGACGCCAGCCGGACCCGGTGGCCATAATTCTGCACGCCGCGCGGGGAGTCAGTGTCGTAAGGCAGGTCGTGTCACAAAGTGCAAAGCAAGGGTCAGGAAAATACCAAGCACAGATGCAAGTGTTTGTTACAGGCATTTCTCACACGAGTGGGAAGGTCAAGTTGGCCAGACCCCAGCCATGGGAAACACTTCAGCACTAGCGCAATGGAGGGTAGGCGGCACCCCCGAGCGCCCACGCGCCACCAATGGCCGTCCACAGGGATACCCGTGCTGAGAGCATGCTCCTATTGGTCGCTTCTATGCCACCTGGTCCTGTTTCTTGCTGCCTTGGTCGTTCCATATTGTGATCAATGTGATGGCCATGTGCGTGCATGTACAAGTGCCGAGAGGTTGAGTTTGGCCGCGCTCCGAGAGCCAGAAACTTAGAATATTTTGCTGCAGGTCACACGGAGGTATGGTGGGAATGCTGTCCCCCATAAGGCACTGCCTGCCGTTCACACATGCCCATGGCAGTATCGCTGTGCAAGGCAGCCACTTGCCAGAGGGATGGAGGCAAGGGTCCAATGGATCCCAGTCCGACATGCACATGTGTAACCCACTCAAGGGATACCGTGGCCGTCTCCGTGCATAAACCCACATCTTATGTGCGCCTCGTCCACCCATCTCACCTTGAGCCCGTTGCCGATGGCGATGAACGGCTGCACGTCCCCCCTCGTGCCCACGATGAGGATGACAATGTTTAGGGGAGGAACGGGCACCGACGGCACACCCTCCTCCTCCTCCTCGCGCACTGCCTCGTCCACCGTTGGGGCGTCCGCCCCCTCCTCCTGCGCCGCGTCCCCTTCCACTGTGTTGGCCTCCACCAGGAAGTTGATCGCCCCGTCGTCGCGCACGGACGCGTTGTAGATGGTGCGCATCGCCACCGCCTGGGGGGGGAGGGGAGGGGGGGCACATGAGGTCAGCCACACGACAGCGGACAGTATTAGAATATAGAGAAGCCAGCAGAGGCGGACATTATCTCCACCATGCAGGAAAGTTCTTCTCTGCCATCAACAGAGCATGGCAAGATGCCCTGGCAGGGCAAGCCTGTCCAAGGAGGTGATGCCGGCACGACACATGTGGTGTGTTTTTTATGGAAGGGGACGACAGCCGGCATGGTGAGGCATGCTAGCCAGCAGTAGAACGCTGCAATGAGTAGAGTGAACTCAGCACAGCAGCTGCCTCAGCGATAGGCGAAGCTGCCCGCATGTCAGCAAGTGACGCTAGTGCCAGCCGCCAGTAGGATGCCACATCGGGGACTTGGCCAATGCAGTGTAGTGTGTCAACGCAAATGGTTACGTCACAGCTAGTAGGCAGGTGGCGAATGCTGTGCTGTCTCGATGGGCCAGTGCTCTGGGGTGCAAGGGGGCAGTGAGAATGGGGAAGGGGGGGCTTAGTGGAGGTCGGAGCAGGCAAGAGAGGGAGCAGGCCTTGGGTGGTAATCGTTACACTTACGCCAAGTGGGAGGGAAGGCCGGGCAAGAGCGAACAACAGTGGTTGCTTGCTGTTCCTATCACAACTTAGCGAGCCGTCCTTATGGCTGTCGAATCCAATACTGGGCCAGTTGCTACAGTGTACTTTCGCTCAGGTATGATATTGGCAAACACGTCCATGGAAAAC
>RPFO01000123.1:1285409-1425409 GCA_009746045.1 Mesostigma viride
TTTTAACTTTTTTTCACTATTTTCGGAAAAGTGTGTAAAAAGTTAAGGGCACCTGACACAATTTCGACTCTTTTGGCCTAACGGCTCTTTTGGATCCAACGGCTGGTCCTGCCTTATGGGCCATGGGGGTGGCAAACAGGAGCACAGGTGAGAAAAGGACTTCAGCGGCGTGGGAATCAACAACAACAACAACAACACAACAATTTGACCTCTACATACCTGACGGCGCGGCGTCGGAGATCCGGATGACTTGTCGCTTTCGACAGGCAGGATGGGGCACCAAGCCACCCACGTTCATCAAGCTCCAGCTAGGCTCTTCCCAAACGGCGTCATTGACGATATTTCTTGCGTGGTGCCTACCGTTGTGCACGCCAAGGTCAGAGGTCACTGCACCAGGCGCATGAGCAAAATGGCAGGCAGGTTGAGCGCAATTACGGTGCAGCAGCCAGTTTGTGCGGCCACGTCTTACTCTGGAAGCAGGCTTACTTGCCCAGCTAGGAATGCATTTGGGCGGGCTGCATCTAAGAATTCTCCTTCGGTGGGGTTTCGCTTTTCAGGTTTTTCTGGCCACAGGCTAATTGGGAAGGCAATTGTTGGATGCGAGCCAACCTTGATCAATTTCAGAAGCTCTGTGAGGGTGACAGCAAGTTCCACGGGGGGGAACGTTGCTGTGGACAAAGCCGCCATTCTTGATCACTACCTTCACCTTCAAAATGGCTCAGACGTGCGCGGAGTTGCATTAGAGGGCATTGCTGGTCAAAACGTTAATCTTACTGCCGATGCATCGTACCACATAGCGCGCGGTTTTGTGGCATGGCTGTCGGATGTGTTGGGCAAGCCTGCTTCTCAACTCCGTGTCTCAATCGGAAACGACCCCCGTCTTTCCGGACCGGCTCTCAAGGCCGCTGCCATGGATGGCATTGCGTCCATGGGCGCCAGCGTGACAGGTTCGTGCCACGCAATAGAAATTTTAGACACTGGCCCCGTCGCATTCATACTCCGCATCCTTAGTTACCCTTTATCCGTCGACCTCGAAGGGATGCTTGTAAGTGCTAGTGGCAAGAATGCCACGTGTGGCGCTAGTAAGGCGCTTGTAAGGGCTAGTGGCGCGAATGCCGCGCTACCTGAGGCATCGCCATGGCGAGCGCGGCCAAGTTTGCGCGTCTGTCTGGTACAAGTTCTCGCATTTTCTCTCGGAGCGTCCCCTTTTCCTGCAACGGGGGCTTTGTAGTGTGGGTCTTCCACCGGTTGCAGGAGAAAAGGCATTACCATTGCTTACCACGGCTCGGAAGCCGCCCCTCACCTGTCGGCCTGTTGGTTGTGTGTGCAGATTTCGGCCTGTGCACGACGCCCGCCATGTTCATGAGCTGCATCACCGAAGGGTTTGACTTTGACGGCGCAGTCATGCTGACGGCGTCACACCTCCCCTTCAACCGTAACGGGCTCAAGGTATGCCATGTTAGGTCAAGGTTTGTTGGGCGTGTTGGATTCAGGTGGGCTGTTATGTTTAGTAAACAGTATCCTTGACCCCTTGAAGCATATGTGGCCAGCTCTGCTGAGTGTACTTGTGATAGTCATCGTGTGTGCGGAGACAGTAGCTGATTGTTTTCTTTAGAGACTAGTGTGGTGGCCATTGTGATGGGCATTGGCAGCAGGGTCAGCGAGTGAGCGATTTGCGATGAGATAGACCACCACTTCTACAAAAGCTATTGCCCACATGACAACCATGGCTTAAGCCAGGGCCCATGCCATGGTTTGGGTGCAGGCTGGGCCCGGCTTGGAATTATTGGAGCGCAGCCACAGAAGAATGCGGGTATCCTGGGTTCCTTCCCACCTTTGAGCTGGAGTCCGCCCCGACAGGTCGCTGGAAGTGCTTTAGACATTGGTTGATGCAGCAGCATGGCCACTGGCTGTTTATGCTAGCCAAACATATTGGTTTCAATGCACAAGGCTACACATTTCCATCACCATTCATCTTCATCATCCTGAACGACTCGAACACGTGGACAAGATAACGGCAGGCTCGAGCTACCATGGTCCGGATTCTCCCGATTTCTGGCCTGCGCTGGTTGTCTCCTTGATGTATATTGGTGGTAGGGAATTGAGGCCTTGGTTTCTCTATATCGTGATAGAGAAAAGTGAAATGTATGAATAGGTGCTGCCACATATACCAAGTCTGGGCACAGCGCGGTAGGGCATGCCTGTGTGCGTATGTGCACATGCCTGTCCGCACATCTAGGCGTGGTCAGTGCAGGCATGGGCACACTGGGGGAGAAAGGTAGCATAGTAAAATATGTCAAGGAAAATGGCATGGCAAGGGAAAAGGTATGGGTGGCTTAAGGTAGAATGACGTTGTAAAGGGCTTTGTTTCCAGAAAACCTGCCAAATGTAGGGAGAGTAGAGAGCACGATGACTGTATAACTTTCTGTGGCTGGCAGCCTAGTTGTAGAGTATAGTACCCCTAGGCATTCTCCTGCGGCCTGTGCATCAGGTGCAGCTGCAGTCATTTGGTCGTGGCCACGGCCCTTTGCCCGCCATAACTCCTTTGCGCATCCGCAGCCTTGAACTCACCCCCTCTGCTTCCCTAGCCTTGGACTCACCCCCTCGCCTTTCTAAGTTGTCTACCCATGGCTCTATGATCTGTCTCTCATCATCGGTGCATGTGACCCTAACTTTTGCGATCAGTTCTTCAACAAGGCGGGTGGCACCAACAAGAAGGACGTGAAGCAGATTCTCACCACAGCCGCCAGCAGCGCCGCCGAGGGCAGACCGATGGCAAAGGGCTCGCCGGCGCAGTACAAGCAGGCCGAGTTCTTGCCCACCTACGCCCGCATCCTGCAGGTGCGGCTGCCAGAACCAGGTCTCTCACCCGGCATGAGGGCCCACACGGGTAGTGGCACGACAGGGGCAAAATAAGGCAGGCGCTGTTCAATCTTGACACGGGCACTGTGCTTTGTATGCAATTGCATGGTCCGGCCACCTGATTGTCCCGTTGATCTGTCCCCCGCTTGTCTGTGGGTGCATTCGTTCGGTCCGCTCACATACATTACAGATATGTTACTGTAGTGGCCCTTATACGTGTACGCATAATTATCGTACGAATAGTGTTTGGAAATTTTGTCACGTGTATGTTAACTTTTGGTGTTCTTTTTTACAGTACCGTAGTGGTCAAAATCACTTTGCGACAAACCTACTTTGCGACCCAAAAACAGGGTGAAATTTATAGTTTGCGACCCAAAATGAAGGCAAAGTTTTAGGTTTGCGAGCCCATCGACTTGTTTATGGTCAGTGGCAGGTACTCGATGTTGTAAATTTATAGGCCAGCAGGCTTGACTGCCTGCTGGCCTGCCGGCCTCCCCGCTCTTCTGCCATCGTGCCAAGACAACGTGCATGGCTGCACAAGCCTTTGGCTTTCGCATGACAAGTGACAAAAGGCGCGAAAGTTTTGGCGCCACGCGTTCGTTCTACCTGTCTGCGTGCGGCACGGCGCAGGGCGACGCGGTAAGTTTTGAACTTTGCGACCCAAAATGAAGCCCATGAAATGTAGTTTGCGAGGTCGATTCGCAAAGAGGTTTGTCGCAAAGTGATTTTGACCACTACGGTACGTAGGTATATTGCCAGGGTAGAAACTTGAGGGGCCTCTAAGATAGACCCTCTGGTAGTCCCTACTATGTATATAGACTATCTGAAGGAGATGTCTTGGGTCGTACGAGGCCGGAAGGAGGTTTCTTTTCGGCCTGTACGAGGGCGATTCGTGCATTATTATTATGTGTACTGATATAAGGGCCACTACGGTAATATTGAGGGCGATTCCTTGTGTTAAATTGTGGTAAAGCGATCGCAGCATTGTGCTTACAACTGGGCACTCCTGGCTGCTAGGAACACCTGCCCTGATCACGCGAGGTTGTTTTTAGCTAAACCGTCTAGGTCTCGATGAACGTTAACCAGCCATAATTTTTAATGTCCACAGCTTCACCCATCCACCTCCATTCATTTCCATCATCCTGGTTGACTCGA
This sequence comes from Mesostigma viride, assembly GCA_009746045.1. Classification (NCBI taxonomy): domain Eukaryota; kingdom Viridiplantae; phylum Streptophyta; class Mesostigmatophyceae; order Mesostigmatales; family Mesostigmataceae; genus Mesostigma; species Mesostigma viride. The sequence continues at coordinate 1,289,427 of RPFO01000123.1, forward strand.
CAAACGCGGATAAGATAACAGCAGGCTCGAGCTACCATGGTCCGGATTCTTCCAGATTTCTGGCCCGCACTGGTTGTCTCTTTGATGTTATACCCTGACAAGCTTGTGCATGACCTGTGTGTGCCTGCCAGCGCCGGTTTTCCCATTGTCTTGATGTAGTTCTTGACATTAACCAACGTGGCCTGCTAATCCTGCTTACATGCGGCGCGTTTTCTCATTCTCCATGAAATCTGTGCATTGCTTTATGTGTGGTGACCGCACGCCCCAGGACGTGATCCGCAAGGGTATCAACCACCCGACCGACTACGAGCACCCCCTCAAGGGCCTCAAGCTGCTCGTGGACGCCGGCAACGGCGCGGGTGGCTTCTTCGCCACCCTGGTGCTGGCACCACTGGGCGCCGACACCTCCGGCAGCCAGTTCCTTGAACCTGACGGCACCTTCCCCAACCACATCCCCAACCCCGAGGACGCCAAGGCGATGGAGATGACGGTCGCGGCGGTGCTCAAGTCCAAGGCGGACCTGGGGATTGTGTTTGACACGGACGTGGACCGGTCAGGCGTGGTGGATGCGGAGGGTAATGCCATCAACCGCAACCGCCTGATCGCCATCCTCGCCGACATTGTGCTGCGGGAGCACCCGGGGTCGACCATCGTGACGGACTCGGTCACCAGCAACGGTCTGGCCAAGCTGATAGAGGCGCGCGGCGGCCGCCACTTCCGCTTCACAAAGGGCTACAAGAACATCATCGACAAGGGCATCGCGCTTAACGAGACGGGCGTGGAGACGCATCTTATGATTGAGACGTCGGGGCACGGCGCGATGAAGGAGAACTATTTCCTGGATGACGGCGCGTACTTGGCCGTCAAGATCGTGATCGAGATGGTGCGCAAGCGGCTGGCTGGCAAGGGGGGCATCGGCGATGTGCTGGCAGACCTGGCCGAGCCCGTGGAGGAGAGGGAGTTCCGCCTCAACTTGCTGCCAGCCGATTTCAAGGCCCCTGGGAAGGCGATCTGCGACGCGTTCCGGGAGACAGTGGTGGCGGGTAAGATCCCCGGGTGGAAGCCAGAGGCGGAGAATTACGAGGGCACGCGCGTGCGCGTGGACGAGGGGGGCGGCAAGGAGGGCTGGATCCTGCTGCGCCAGTCGCTGCACGACCCGCTGTTGCCAATGAACGTGGAGACCGAGGTCAAGGGGGGCATCTCAAGGATCGTCCAGGATTTGGACAAGTACTTCCTGAAGGGGAACCCACTGGTGGAAGGCATCCTGGATGTGAGCAGCCTGAAGCCGTACATGTAAATGGGTGGTGAGATACCCTGGATTCGGGAGGAGGTTTTGAACGCGCTGCTTATTTTGCCAGTTGCGTGGTGTTTTCGGCACTTGAGTACAATTTTGGTGTCCCGGTTGCCACTAAGCGAGGGGAAACGTAGTCAGTTTTATGTTGACATCCTTGCAGAGATGGCGACATTTTCCAGTGTGGACATGAGAGTCTTGACCAGTGGACGTGGAAACAGCTGAGCACTATCTATCCTTGGATCGAGAATTTTGAACAACAGGTCTAGCACAGCTGTCATGGCCGTGCGCAGCGGAGCCAGATTGTGTACCTTACAGCTCCGCGTCAGTGCCAGTTTGCATAGGCGCCATGTCCATGTCTTTTGGCATTACGCGCTTGTGCGCGCTTGTGCACGTCTGCGCCAAAGGTACCAGAATTTCTGACCTTTCACTTGTCACTATGTATCAAATGTGACAAAAAGGGTTTACAGTTGACAGTTGCTAGTTCAGCAACGCGGCCTAGAGTGAGATTACGAACTATTTTACCGGCTGTGCACAGTTTGACAGCTTTTTGTCATTTGACGGTGCATGGTGCCGAATCCTGCGCAGGGCTCAAGCTTGCATCACTAGTTAGCCCCGTGCAGGACTAGTTAGCTAAAAGGACGAGCATTCGACCATGTCCAGAGGTCGTTGCACATTCATGCAAGTGCTGTTCACTCGCAGCTCGGGCACTTGTCTTCATAGTCGAACAACCCGGATGCGCCACCATGATGGTCGCAATTAAAAGATTTCTAACATCTACATTGGTGCTGCCCCTTGGCACTTGAGCTCTACAAACAGGTCGTGGACCGGCTGGATCGCGTAGTATCTCCGCGCATCTGAACCCTGTGATGCCAGATCTCCTTTGCTGCCGTTCCGAGCTTGGCACTGGATTCGTTGTCTGATCGACACCGTCGCGTCGCTACAGTAACATGATGTTTTCTGGCATACGCGGGCTGTTCTGGACAGTTCCCGCCGCACATTTGAAAGTGCTGTCCTCCGATTTTCGCCTTTAGTTAATTAATTAATTAAACTCGTGCTCCCGTTGGGGAGTCACGGAGCATCGAAGTGCTTTTAATCCCTGCATGTGTACAGCAGGTTCAGAAAGGGCAGAGACCCCCTTTCTCCTTCATGCCAGAGGCATGCCACAGCGGCAATTAATCGGACACGCCATAGATCGACGATCCGGCAAGTGATGTGGGTGCAATAAGACCCATGTGAGCATATCATCAGTAACAAGTAGGGTGGGCAAGTAAACTGATCATAGCCAGGACGTAGCATGGCTGTACAAGGGCTAAGCTGAGGCTTGTATCAGGGTATGCCTCGTATTTCGGACGAGATTAGGCAGCGTAGGATAGCATTTGTAGGACACCTTGCTCGCACCAGCCATGCAGGTCGACACCGCCCTTGGTCTGGCCGGCATGCCCCCAGCGGCTTGGCCAGCCAGGGCGGTATATTCTGACCTGGCCTGGCCCCAAGGGCATTCCCAAAAGGGTATAGGGAAACATGTCACGAACTACATCCAGATGTTGCTGGACGACCTAGTGGTCCCAGCCCAGTTTGAACACCGCATCCACTCTCTCTCCCTTCTTTGGACTGCCATGCAGAACAAGACGCGGTGGCAGAAGATTGTCAAGGCTCACGTGTACGCTTGCCCCTGTGGGCAAGCCACCTCCCCCCAAGAGGAGGCGGCGTTTTGATGAGTAGTGTAGTTAGGATTTTTCTAGACTAGAGGGCTTAGAGTTCGGTTAGTTCGATTACGCGGCTCCTTCCACTCCACCCATCCATTGATCAAGGAATATGTGCTACATGATCTCCCAACGGAGGCATGTTAGAATTTAATTTAATTTAATTTCAGCTGAGGCTATGGCTGGTTGTGTACCGTGTGTTAGCGGTGCACGTGACTAGGTATATGGTGGCACAGCTATGCAAACATTCTAGGCATGGCTGCCATGACGGCAGTGACTACCAATCGGATACAAGCTAGGGCTGTTCAAGCTATTCTAGCCCGCAGGGGGCGCCCACATCTTGTGGTTGATCATCAGGTCCGGCCCCGCACCTCCAGTACACCTTGGGCTTCTGGGGGTCCTGCTTGTGGCGGAGGTATTCCGGCCACAGGTCACGTCGCTGCTGCTGCTGAGCGGGGGTCAGGTCGTCGATCGTCCAGCGTCCAGGTGAGCGGTCGTGCAACCTCTTGCGACGAGAAAGGAAGGTTCCGCCGCTTGTCCTCGGGGGAGGGGAAGGTGAGCAGGACTGGTACGTGGGGGAGCCGCCTTGTCCCGTGAGTGGGGAAGGCGGTGGCACCCGCGCAGTTCTACCTCACCTACCAGGCCCATAAGGGTGAGAACTGCTGGTCCTTGAGCTCGTCGTCAAGTGTGGTTTACGTCTTACCTGGAGCTTCTGGGGGAAACGACGCAGCACCACTCGGCACTCGCGGCGAGCGCGGTCGGCCGTGGCCTCCCGTTGTTCGGCCTGGCGGCGGTCCTCCAGCTCCTGGAGCTTCGTGGCGATGGCGTCATGCAGTGGTTGAGGCGGTCGCTGACCGCAGCAGGTCCGCATAGGAGAGCGGCGGGAGGTCGCCAGCATCCGGCTGCCGGGGTGGCTGGGATGCGATGGTGGCCGTCTGCTCCGCGCCATCTTTGGGACCTGTGTGGCCAGGGCCTCGGTGTGGGCGGCGATGGCTTCAAGCTGAACTTCATGAGCACGCGGCCGCACTTCCCCTCCACCTGGTTGAGGCAGGAGAGGAGTGCAGCATTTCGGCCTCGGATGCCTGCGCCGTGGTCTGCTGCAGCGCGCCGTGAGCTGGGGTTGTAGCTTAATTGTGTGCGACCTTGGTTTCTGTATTGGAGACCTTGGCCTCTACTGTGTTGAGCGCTGTAGTCATCAATGTCATCTTCTCAGCCAGCGGCCGCCAGGTCACGTGCTCCTCCAGCACTGCTCGGAGGTCATCCTTGCAGAGGGAGGCAGCCGGCCGGTGTGGCTGCCGGCTGCGCAGGCCGGGCTGGGTTGCGGAGCCGAGCGTCGAGGTCACGTGCAGTGACCTTGTAGAAGCTGAAGAGGATGGCGAGGCGATGGTTGAATGCTAGCTCCAGGGCAGGGCGAGGAACGCCTCCACCTTGTCGGTGGGGATGGGCCCATCGGGCCCACGGAGCTTGTGTTCCCGTGCGTTTACAATAATGCACTATCTCGGTGCATTCTGCGTCGGGCAGTCGCATCCAGCCGCTGACCGTAAAGCATGCGTAGTCTAGGTACTGCAGGTTGCCATTTGCTTGTTTCGTAGCGCAGAATTTCTTGGGCTCTGGCGAGGCGCTTGGCGATGGGTTTGCTGGCGGTGGGTTTGCGGGCCCTAGTCGACCATATATGGGCAAGGACGATGGCGAGGAGTGGGTTGGGCTGGGATCGAGCCCGGGAAAGCTCCTTTTCCAAACCCCGTTCTGCTTTTGGAGTCGTCATAGCTACTTGTCACGTGCTGCTCTTGGAGTCCATATTCCCGGTAACCGATTATACTGGCGAGACTGTGTGTCTTAAAAATTAAGGCGCATCGAATGGAAGTGGTCTGACCGAATTTGGGGCTCGGACGCAAAAGATCTCGGAACTCCGCCGTCAGCCATACCGCAATACCATACTCCTACTGCCTCACTTGGAGATGATTCCCACTTTGTTTATAAAGATTTTCGCCTTGCACCATGTACGTGCAGTCATTGTTGGACGTTTGGCATGTGGCATGGCTAACGTAAGGACTGACTAGCTAGTCAGTAGTCGACCTTTTCAGTGGTTTTCCATTTGCGGCTGGCATGTCCTCGCAAATGGTGGGAGAGCGATCGCAGCAATGGTGCTCACCACTAGACACTCCCGGCCAGTTAGTAGTTAGGCTCGAAACACACGCCCTGATCATGAGCAAGCTGTTTCTGGCCCCACCGTCTAGGTAGTAGGTCATCTAGTCGCTCTACACGTTACAAGCCAGCAATAGTTTCAATGCACAAGGCTACACATTTCGATCTCCATTCATAGCCATCATCCTGAACGAGTCGAACACGCGGAAAAGATAACGGCATGCTCGAGCTACCATATGCATGGTCCTGATTCTCCCGATTTCTGGCCAGGCTGCATGCGCCAGCTGGTTGTCTATACTTGACATTGGTAAATTATGTTCAATTTTCCTGATTTGCGATCTTAATGTATATCGGGCCCGTCATGGGGTGTCCAGAATATCCTCCGGACATGAACTAGCCCCAATATCTATGTAACTTGTTACTGTATATCAATTGTGACAGGGGTTTGCTGTCGCAGCGCTGCAGCAGATGTTCAAACAGCACATGGCAAGCTAGATATACAAGCATATCTGGACACCGCGAATCTGGCCGGCCGGACAGACGCTCCATGTGCGCGTGCGTCGTCCATTGACGTATGAAAGCGGCTCGATCCAGCGGCCTCAGTCACCAGCGCGCTGTTCCCATATAGCTGGGGGCGCGCGCGCGTTTATATCAGTTGTCCGGCGTCCGCAACGTACCAGTTTTTCCTAGCTGACTGAAACACCCCTTCCGCTCTACCTATGGATTCACGACAAAAGGCTCAAAAATAGCCAGTGCCGCTTTAGTCACGGCTGCCGTCCTCGTGCTTGTTGCTTGAGCTGTGCCGCGATGGTGGAGGTGGTGGAGGTGGTGTGGTGCTTAAGCAAGTCCGCCCAGGTGGAGGGAGCATCGCTGGCCGGGCCAGCGCTCATGCAGATCGATGCATGCCGTCTGGGCAGCGATGTCCTTCACCGCCTCATGGGCGGTGAGGCCTGCGGCTTGTCGCCTTGAGTGTGCAGACACTCATCAAGGGCGAGGGCGGTGGCGTGGAGGCGCTTGTCGAGGTCGTGGAGCGGGGCCTTGATGACGGCAGTGGAGGCGCGGAAATGGCGCAGTGGACTGAGGTGGAGGCGACGGTGGTGGAAAGGTGAGGGAGCTCAGTAGCCAGCGTGCCTCCCATTGCTGCCACATCGGCAGCAAGGGGGGTCACGTGCTGCTTGAAGGCTTCCGTAAGGATAGAACGGAGTGTGGGTGCGGAGATGGATGGAGCCCAGATCTCGCCATCAGAGCGCATGAGAAGGGAGTTGAGAATGGTGTGCTGGAGTTGCATGGGGGCGGGGGCACCCGAGCAGAGCGTCGGGGTTAAACCATTTGCCGTCTGGGGTGATGAGGCGGTTGATGCTGTCGAGATGGATGCACAGGTCGTAAAGCGAGGCGTAGTCACCCGAAGAAGAGGCAATGCGCATGGTAGTTGCCGGGGACATGTTGGTCCCTAGTGGTGATCGCCGACCTTGAAAGGTTGGGGCCGAAAGCATGGTTCTGTGGGGCGCGAAAACCCTCCTTCTGCTGCTGGGCGACTGCGTTTAGGATCAGGCGATGCCGATGGCGAGGCCGCACGAGCCGAGTGCACTCACCAACGCTTTCAAGAGTAGTGGCCGAGCTGCCTGGCAGGCAGGGCGGAACAGCCGGAACTACAGCCGGATCGGCGAATTTAATCTTTGCTCATCGCAGCCGCCAGGCTGCGTTGCGTAGTCGAGCGTTTGCTTGTCATAATATTGATTGCGTTCTAGTTTTGGAAAAAAAATATCAGCGTGTGCGTCTTAGAAAGACGAAGCGATAGTGATAATTACGGCCGAATTTGGTGCCCAAACACGTGTGAAAGTTATGAGCTCCGCCGTCAGCCATGGCTACCTCGATCCGTTCTGACTCGTGGCCACAGTAATGGCCCTAGCTTCTCTCGATGCGGTGTTTTCCAGGCACTCAATGGCCACGCCGGCGATGGCGTTGTCGTGGATGCGCTGGTCGATGTCGAGGAGCCGGCTGGGCTTTGATGTCGGCGGTGGATCGAGGTGGAGGTGACAATGGAGGTGCCGGAGGCGAGGAGGATTCGAGACCTGTGGAGGTGACGGTGGTGGAAAGGTGAGGGAGCTCAGTAGCCGGCGTGCTGCCCAGGGAAGGCCCACACTAAATCACTAATCGAAAATTACTTGGGAAATGTTGTCTCGGGCTGAAGGACATGTGCGCCCCTCAATTGCGGAGTTAAATTGGATGTATAATTGAATGAAATACATTATTACATTCCATGCATCGATGCTCGAGTCATCGCGATATCTGAATATCTTACATAATTACAGACCCATCAATTGGAAGATCAGAAAGCTCCAGTGCATCTGCTCTACGACCGGACGTCTCAATCGTACGTAGTGCTTTCGAGTTATAATTACCCTCAATATATGTCTGGAAAATCCACGTGCAGGCAGTGTCAAATGCATGGTATATGAACTAGTTATGTACATGTCAAGATGATGACAGTCAAGCGAGGCCATACATGTTGACGGACAAGTGAGCCTGTAGACCTACGTCGATCCCCAGTTCCTCGATGTCGTGCGCAGCCCCGATATCATCAGATTTCCAATCCCCAACGGCCGTCGGCTCCGCAAAATCCACGTTCGCGATTAAACAGTGCAACCGCGCGGGCCGTTCTAACTTGTAATCCACCTATATAATGGGCTCCGTCTCGTCACCGTGCGTTCGCATCAACAGGACAGCCACGGGTGTCGCGACGTCTCGGACGCTGTGCACTACACGCATCATCTCGGTCATCGCAGCCGTCGAGCACGTCACAAGCATCAATTATTCTCTGGACGAATTCTCGTGACCGTGTTGATATTAATGTCTGCCAACTTGACGACTGTGAACAGCAGCCTCACGCACGTCCGGTCCATCCGACTCCGTCAGGCGGTGTTGCGAATGGCGTCCTGCGTGCAAAAACCAGTACATGAAAAACGAGGACAATAATGTTAGCCCGTTACGCAGATTTGTCTGTGGTTCCGCTTACAGCAGTATTAACCACCCGTTACGCGGATTTCGGGCAAGTGGGTACATATCCTCCTACATTACATGTATCCAATTATGGACGGGAGATTTAAAATGGGGAAACAAGTATCAGCGAACCCAGAATCAAGGTATCCACGCAACGGTTTTTTCGGGGAAATGGGTATATTTTATTAGCCAATTATGGACCAAAGAGGTGAGAGGGGAAATGAGTATCAGCGAATCCTAATGAAGGTGGGCCCACGCAACGGTTTTGAATAAACGGCTATGTTGCTCCTTTCTAAACCTTTCACCTATCACACTACCCTCAGAGGGTAACCAGCTGGTCGATACGTGGTACCTCTTCACCTAATGATATTCCTATTGGTTAATAAAAATACCCATTTACCCGGAAAAATAAACGGCTATGTACATATAGACACATAGAACTGAACAAAACTATAGTAGCTCACTCGTCGTTCACTTGTTAGTCGTAACGGATCCAGTCAGTCAGTCAGTTTGCAAGTTCAGTTGGCAAGTACGGAAACACACCGTTAAACGGACCACCAACCGCGTGTGTACGTCACTCTAATGTAATGTATATAATCAAGAATAACAGGGGACGGTTAACGTATCCTTTACGCAGCTTTTTCGTTCAGGACATGTTGAAATGACAACAGTGAGGTCAGTGGTTCGGACCCTCCAAGTGCCGAATTTTTTACGAACTAGCGCATTCACAAACCTTGCACTGGGGACGCGGTGGTTGTGTACCATTACCCCGGCCTAATTCTAGCATTGTACACAAGCGGCGGTGGCTAGCAGTAAAGAAGGGCATCCTAGTCATAACGCTGGGCAAGTTTGAAAGCACCAACGGCCGTTGAGTAGGAAAAAAAAAGAGCAGGAGAAGAGCACGTCGACGTTTCAACAGAAAGACAAAAATATTGAACCCCGAGTACCAAAGAAAATGCTTTCATGCATGTCCACCCCGACCACTACAATACGGTTCGTAGGAGACGCGAAATGAGTGAGAATGTTACCCGAGCGGTAACGAGGATTCGCACCGTTGATTTTAACATATGTTTCTTTTTTTGCGCCATTTGGCGAGCATCGACTGGAGCCTGAACCTAGCGGGGGAAATCGTGCGGGGGAATCATGCGGGGGAATCTTGCGGGGGAAAATTCCGAACGTGAATTTAGCGAAGTCCTACTACATTTTGCTTGGTACACGGTACTACAGTTTCGTAACTGAAATATTTCTGTAGTTGCGTTGGTGTTTCGTACGTTCCGCTGAAATTTTCGTGTTCAGTGCCCAGATCACAATTTTATCCGGGAGCAAAATGATTGGCTGTAAGGTACGAACCAAAAACGAAATTTTAGTATCTAAGTTCCGCAGCGCTTGCTGAATTTGCCCCGGAAGCCCGGGGGCACTTTCCCCGCTGAAAAAGGTGTCCGCGGGAGCGTATTGTAGTGACGAGGCACAAATTCATGCATGCCCACCCCGACGAGGCACAAATTAATGAACGACAGATTTCTCACCCCCCCCCCCGGCACATGGCACAAGTGCCATCGCACGCACACACATTGTAGACAGGGTTTCGAGAGTCCAACGGCCGTTGGCTCGGAGAAATTGACAGTACACCCGTGAAGACATTAAAATTATCACTTGGTTGTGGTTGTCTTATGTGTGTGCCTTGTCATTTCCCAAGGTCAAAAGCCGTCAACTTCTGCACCTCTTGTCCCTCCCACCCGTACGCACTAAGCATGCCCACCTTACACTACCACATGTGGCTCTTGAGAAAACTCCCCCGACGATGCACATGTGCCATCTCATGCACACACCTTTAGACAAGGTTATCAGTTTTTCGGAGTCCAACGGCCGTTGGCTCCGAGAAATGCTGTTACAACGCAAAATTACAATGGTGACATCCACGAGCTAGTGGTACGCCGAACAAGTGCTTGTATGACATATGGCGACTGCCCGTGAGGAAAAGTCCACCACCACACACGGACAGTTTTTTGAGTCCAACGCACGAACAGACGTAATGCACACCAAGTGACCAAGTGGCAAGATAAAAACACCCTTGCCAATCTCTACCCATAAAAACTTAGCCCCGAAATCCGTAGCTTTTAAGTAATTAATTTGTACATTGTAGATGACAATGCAGCGATCACATGTATTCTGGAACCAACACGTTTTTACCTTGTCCAAGTTATCCATGGCTAGAAAGTTGTTGTAAATACACGATGTGGCCACACACGCCATAGATGAAAATCATAACCAGCTCACGCACATGATCATGGAAGGGGACTATCTATTGATCTCAAAATAGAAAGCTCAAGACACCCTACACCCTACACCCTACACCCTACACCATACATCCTACAACCTACACCCTTAACTCTCCACCCTTAGCTTACGTGACCTATTTTTCGGAGAAATGTCCGAGTGGAATGCTATGTATGGGGTAACTTTCCCAAGGGTTCGAATCCCCCTTTCTCCATTAGAGTTTTGTTTAGCTTCTATTCTCGTCTACACATAATTCACACGAAGTACGCTTGCAAATACTTTATTATTATTTGTTACTAATATTATAATTGTTGTGTGTGTGTGTTGTTCACATGTGCGTGTGTGTGTTGTGTGTGTTGTGTGTGTTGTGCGTGTGCGTGTGCGTGTGCGTGTGCGTGTGCGTGTGCGTGTGCGTGTGCGTGTGCGTGTGCGTGTGCGTGTGCGTGTGTGTGTATATAATTTTTTGTTGTGTGTGTGTTGTGTGTTGTACGTGCAAGGTGTATGTAGATGTGTGTGCAGCCGGCCCTTGCGTGCGCGGTGTGTGTACGTGTGTGTGCAGCCGCCCCTTACGTGCGCGAGTATGTACATGTGAGTGCAGCCGACCCTTGCGTGCGCGGTGGATGTACATGTGTTTGCACTTGCCCATTGCGTGCATGGTGTGTGTACGTGTGTGTGCAGCCGCCCCTTGCGTGCGCGGTGTATGTACGTGTGTGTGCATGCCGGCCCTTGCGTGCATGGTGTGTGTACGTGTGTGTGCAGCCGCCCCTTACGTGCGCGAGTATGTACATGTGAGTGCAGCCGACCCTTGCGTGCGCGGTGGATGTACATGTGTGGGCAGTTGCCCCTTGCGTGCGCGGTGTATATACTGATCAGACACTCCGCAAAGGTGAAAACCTTTGCGTTCAGTGCCAGGCCGCGGAAAACGCGGAAAACGCGATCTGCAAATGAATCCGACCGGAATCGAACTGGGGACCTCTCGCACCAATTTTGCTGACTATAGGACGGACGTCTCCGGATACCATGGCATCGCCAACTTACACCTACAGTCATCCGCAAAAGTTCTCCTGTCCGGGGAGTGATGCAAGCCTTTCGGATTTGGTACTAGATAAATCACTCGAGATCTGTGTGTAGGAGTACTACACACGTGTCTGCACGCGAGACTTGTTCATGGTGTATGTACATGTGTGTGCAGCCGCCCCTTGCGTGCATGGTGTATGTACATGTGTGTGCAGTCGACCCGTGCGTGCGCAGTGGATGTACGTGTGTGGGTAGCCGTCCCTTGCGTGCGCGGTGGATCTACGTGCGCGGTGTATGTACATGTGTGTGCAGCCGCCCCTTGCGTGCATGGTGTGTGTACATGTGAGTGCAGCCGGCCCTTGCGTGCGCGGTGTATGTACGTGTGAGTGCAGCAGCTGCCCCTTGCGTGCGCAGTGCATGTACATGTGTGGGCAGTTGCCCCTTGCGTGGGCGGTGTATGTACATGTGTTTGCACTCGCCCCTTGCGTGCGCGGTGTATGTACGTGTGTGTGCAGCCGCCCCTTGCGTGCGCGGTGGATGTACATGTGTGTGCAGCCGCCCCTTGTGTGCGCGGTGTGTGTACATGTGAGTGCAGTTGCCCCGGGCGTGCGCGTTGTATGTACGTTTCTGTGCATGCCGGCCCTTGCGTGCATGGTGTATGTACATGTGTTTGCACTCGCCCCTTGTGTGCATGGTGTATGTACGTGTGTGTGCAGCCGCCCCTTGCGTGCATGGTGTATGTACATGTGTGTGCAGTCGCCCCGTGCGTGCGCAGTGGATGTACGTGTGTGGGTAGCCGTCCCTTGCGTGCGCGGTGGATCTACGTGCGCGGTGTGTGTACGTGTGTGTGCAGCCGCCCCTTGCGTGCATGGTGTGTGTACATGTGTGTGCAGCCGCCCCTTGCGTGCATGGTGTGTGTACGTGCATGTGTGTGCAGCCGGCCCTTGCGTGCATGGTGTGTGTACGTGTGTGTGCAGCCGGCCCTTGCGTGCGCGGTGTATGTACGTTTGTGTGCAGCCGTCCCTTCCGTGCATGGTTTGTGTACATGTGTGTGCAGCCACCCCTTGCGTGCATGGTGTATGTACATGTGAGTGCAGCCGGCCCTTGCGTGCGCGGTGTATGTACGTGTGTGTGCACTCGCCCCTTGCGTGCGCGGTGGATGTACGTGTGTGCGCACTCGCCCCTTGCGTGCATGGTGTATGTACATGTGAGTGCAGCCGGCCCTTGCGTGCGCGGTGTATGTACATGTGTGTGCAGTCGACCCGTGCGTGCGCAGTGGATGTACGTGTGTGGGTAGCCGTCCCTTGCGTGCGCGGTGGATCTACGTGCATGGTGTATGTACATGTGTGTGCAGCCGCCCCTTGCGTGCATGGTGTGTGTACATGTGAGTGCAGCCGGCCCTTGCGTGCGCGGTGTATGTACGTGTGAGTGCAGCTGCCCCTTGCGTGCGCAGTGTATGTACATGTGTGGGCAGTTGCCCCTTGCGTGCGCGGTGTATGTACATGTGTTTGCACTCGCCCCTTGCGTGCGCGGTGTATGTACGTGTGTGTGCAGCCGCCCCTTGCGTGCTTTGTGTGTGTACATGTGAGTGCAGCTGGCCCTTCCGTGCATGGTGTGTGTACGTGTGTGTGCAGTTGCCCCTTGCGTGCGCGTTGTATGTACGTTTCTGTGCATGCCGGCCCTTGCGTGCATGGTGTATGTACATGTGTTTGCACTCGCCCCTTGTGTGCATGGTGTATGTACGTGTGTGTGCAGCCGCCCCTTGCGTGCATGGTGTATGTACATGTGTGTGCAGTCGCCCCGTGCGTGCGCAGTGGATGTACGTGTGTGGGTAGCCGTCCCTTGCGTGCGCGGTGGATCTACGTGCGCGGTGTGTGTACGTGTGTGTGCAGCCGCCCCTTGCGTGCATGGTGTGTGTACATGTGTGTGCAGCCGCCCCTTGCGTGCATGGTGTGTGTACGTGCATGTGTGTGCAGCCGGCCCTTGCGTGCATGGTGTGTGTACGTGTGTGTGCAGCCGGCCCTTGCGTGCGCGGTGTATGTACGTTTGTGTGCAGCCGTCCCTTCCGTGCATGGTTTGTGTACATGTGTGTGCAGCCGGCCCTGGCGTGCATGGTGTGTGTACGTGTGTGTGCAGCCGGCCCTTGCGTGCGCGGTGTATGTACGTTTGTGTGCAGCCGTCCCTTCCGTGCATGGTTTGTGTACATGTGTGTGCAGCCACCCCTTGCGTGCATGGTGTATGTACATGTGAGTGCAGCCGGCCCTTGCGTGCGCGGTGTATGTACGTGTGTGTGCACTCGCCCCTTGCGTGCGCGGTGGATGTACGTGTGTGCGCACTCGCCCCTTGCGTGCATGGTGTATGTACATGTGAGTGCAGCCGGCCCTTGCGTGCGCGGTGTATGTACATGTGTGTGCAGTCGACCCGTGCGTGCGCAGTGGATGTACGTGTGTGGGTAGCCGTCCCTTGCGTGCGCGGTGGATCTACGTGCATGGTGTGTGTACATGTGAGTGCAGCCGTCCCTTGCGTGCGCGGTGTATGTACGTGTGAGTGCAGCTGCCCCTTGCGTGCGCAGTGTATGTACATGTGTGGGCAGTTGCCCCTTGCGTGCGCGGTGTATGTACATGTGTTTGCACTCGCCCCTTGCGTGCGCGGTGTATGTACGTGTGTGTGCAGCCGCCCCTTGCGTGCTTTGTGTGTGTACATGTGAGTGCAGCTGGCCCTTCCGTGCATGGTGTGTGTACGTGTGTGTGCAGTTGCCCCTTGCGTGCGCGTTGTATGTACGTTTCTGTGCATGCCGGCCCTTGCGTGCATGGTGTATGTACATGTGTTTGCACTCGCCCCTTGTGTGCATGGTGTATGTACGTGTGTGTGCAGCCGCCCCTTGCGTGCATGGTGTATGTACATGTGTGTGCAGTCGCCCCGTGCGTGCGCAGTGGATGTACGTGTGTGGGTAGCCGTCCCTTGCGTGCGCGGTGGATCTACGTGCGCGGTGTGTGTACGTGTGTGTGCAGCCGCCCCTTGCGTGCATGGTGTGTGTACATGTGTGTGCAGCCGCCCCTTGCGTGCATGGTGTGTGTACGTGCATGTGTGTGCAGCCGGCCCTTGCGTGCGCGGTGGATGTACGTGTGTGTGCAGCCGCCCCTTGCGTGCATGGTGTGTGTACATTTGTGTGCAGCCGCCCCTTGCGTGCGCGGTGTGTGTACGTGTGTGTGCAGCCGCCCCTTGCGTGCACGGTGTATGTACGTGTGTGTGCAGCCGCCCCTTGCGTGCATGGTGTGTGTACGTGTGTGTGCAACCGCCCCTTGCATGCGCGGTGTATGTACATGTGAGTGCAGCCGGCCCTTGCGTGCATGGTGTGTGTACGTGTGTGTGCAGCCGGCCCTTGCGTGCGCGGTGTATGTACGTGTGTGTGCACTGACGCCCCTTGCGTGCATGGTGTATGTACATGTGAGTGCCGTCGCCCCAAGCGTGCATTGTGTATGTACGTGCATGTGTGTGCAGCCGGCCCTGGCGTGCATGGTGTGTGTACGTGTGTGTGCAGCCGGCCCTTGCGTGCGCGTTTGTGAGCTCACGCTCGTTCTATCTATGACCTGCGGAAGTCTCAAAGGGGGAGGGGAGGCCGCAGTAGACAGGTCTGACTTGGTAGCCAGTACTAGGGGGGGGGGTACGGTGATGTGGGGGGGGGTACCGGGGACGGTACTGCGGACCGGGTCCAATTTGTTTTGTGGACCGGGGGCAGTCCTGTGGACCGGGGGCGGCGCGGCGCCACTGGCCTGTTGGTCAGTGGGCTGGCGTCCGCCACCCCACCTACGACTAGGTAGACGGTGGATACTTAGGGTTGTGGCGGGGCAACAACCACTCCTCTTTGCAGCTGTGTCGACGGCCCACTGACGGCGTGTGTGCACTGCTATGGCGGTGCCGAATGTAAATCACAGCTACCGGCCTCCGAATTATCATTCGGGGGCCTGGATAATTTAAGGTTATGACGGCTGCGCGACGGGGGTCGGCAGCACCCCAAGAAACTGCCATTCGAAGTGCGGGCGGTAGCTGCCAGTGCCAGATTGTTTTATTTTTGCCCGCCCGTTGTACTCGCCACCCCGAGCTCGCGGGAGGGGTCTGGATAGACGCGGGAGTGACTCTTGATCGGACAGCTAAGGCGGGGCAATAGTGGTGCTCGGGTGGTAACAGCTACAGGCGGAGGGGAATTACGTCCCAGGCAAGTTTCGTTGTGGATCACGTGCGCTGGGCCTGGCTAATGAATATCGTCAAGAATAGTGCATGAGCGCGCTATACGAGCATGGGAAGAAGGGGGAATCGAGCCCCCAGGCCAGCGCAGGAGCGGGAGGGCTGCAGCCCCAGCGCCAGGGGGGGCAGCATCCTAAACAGCCTAACATTTCTTCGTATTAAGTGAGGCGACAGCGGCCGGCGGCCAGGGCGGAATGGCGGGGTCGTTGCCGCGTAATTTAAGCGGGGACGAGTTGTTGGGACTGGCGGTGCACAGCGGGGAAGGGGAAGGATGTTAGGGCGGGGCGATAGCGGATCCCAGACGCAGCTGCGTCATTGGGGTGCCGGGGGTGCTATGCCTGTGAAGAAAGGTGTACAAAGAATCGCCGAACCCGCAGGGGCGGCTGCCGAGGGCAGTGCCCACATGGGTGAGAACCCCCCCATAGTGGGGGGTCCCTACGGGGATACGATTGGCTTCCCTCTTGTATTGCCGCCTGGTTTAATGGAAGCACTGGTAGCGGCAGGGGACAAGGGGGCGACGAGAAGTCTGGGCCATACGACAGCTTGCGGCCAAGTGGCCAGGTAGTGGGTGCGGGATGTTACAAAGCCCAGGTCCTCTTGACTGGCCCAGGTCCTTATGACTGGTATGATGTTTCGGCCCCTGTTGTGTGGCCTAGTTAGCTTAGAAACTGCAGATTCTTAGGTTAGCTAATGGCTTGGACGTGTGCCTAACACGCATTTGTAATAAACATGTTTCTCTGGCAGCCCCTCACTCCAATGGAACTAAAGCAGCAATTGGATTTTGTGAGCTCACGCTCGTTCTATCTATGACCTGCGGAAGTCTCAAAGGGGGAGGGGAGGCCGCAGTAGACAGGTCTGACTTGGTAGCCAGTACTAGGGGGGGGGGTACGGTGATGTGGGGGGGGGGTACCGGGGACGGTACTGCGGACCGGGTCCAATTTGTTTTGTGGACCGGGGGCAGTCCTGTGGACCGGGGGCGGCGCGGCGCCACTGGCCTGTTGGTCAGTGGGCTGGCGTCCGCCACCCCACCTACGACTAGGTAGACGGTGGATACTTAGGGTTGTGGCGGGGCAACAACCACTCCTCTTTGCAGCTCCCACCCACCCACCCTTGCTGCCATGAGGATGTTACAAAGCCCAGGTCCTCTTGACTGGCCCAGGTCCTTATGACTGGTATGATGTTTCGGCCCCTGTTGTGTGGCCTAGTTAGCTTAGAAACTGCAGATTCTTAGGTTAGCTAATGGCTTGGACGTGTGCCTAACACGCATTTGTAATAAACATGTTTCTCTGGCAGCCCCTCACTCCAATGGAACTAAAGCAGCAATTGGATGTGGATGTACATGTGTGTGCAGCCGGCCCTTGCGTGCATGGTGTGTGTACGTGTGTGTGCAGTTGCCCCTTGCGTGCGCGGTGGATGTACGTGTGTGTGCAGCCGCCCCTTGCGTGCATGGTGTATGTACATGTGAGTGCAGCCGCCCCTTGCATGCGCGGTGGATGTACGTTTGTGTGCAGCCGTCCCTTGCGTGCGCGGTGGATGTATGTGTGTGTGCAGCCGCCCCTTGCGTGCGCGGTGTGTGTACGTGTGTGTGCAGCCACCCCTTGCGTGCGCGGTGTATGTACGTGTGTGTGCAGTCGCTCCTTGCGCGCATGGTGTGTGGACATGTGTGTGCAGTCGCTCCTTGCGTGAGCGGTGGATGTACATGTGTGTGCACTCGCCCCTTGCGTGCATGGTGTGTGTACGTGTGTGTGCACTCGCCCCTTGCGTGCGCGGTGGATGTACGTGTGTGTGCAGCCGCCCCTTGCGTGCATGGTGTATGTACATGTAAGTGCAGCCGGCCCTTGCGTACGCGGTGTATGTACGTGTGTGTGCACTCGCCCCTTGCGTGCATGGTGTATGTACATGTGAGTGCCGTCGCCCCAAGCGTGCATTGTGTATGTACGTGCATGTGTGTGCAGCCGCCCCTTGCGTGCATGGTGTGTGTACGTGTGTGTGCAGCCGCCCCTTGCGTGCATGGTGTGTGTACATGTGTGTGCAGCCGCCCCTTGCGTGCATGGTGTGTGTACGTGCATGTGTGTGCACTCGCCCCTTGCGTGCATGGTGTATGTACATGTGAGTGCAGCCGCCCCTTGCGTGCGCGGTGTATGTACGTTTGTGTGCAGCCGTCCCTTCCGTGCATGGTTTGTGTACATGTGTGTGCAGCCGCCCCTTGCGTGCATGGTGTATGTACATGTAAGTGCAGCCGGCCCTTGCGTACGCGGTGTATGTACGTGTGTGTGCACTCGCCCCTTGCGTGCGCGGTGTATGTACGTGTGTGCGCACTCGCCCCTTGCGTGCGCGGTGTGTGTACATGTGAGTGCAGCCAGCCCTTGCATGCGCGGTGTATGTACATGTGAGTGCAGCCGCTCCTTGCGTGCGCGGTGGATGTACGTGTGTGTGCAGTCGCTCCTTGCGTGCATGGTGTATGTACATGTGAGTGCAGCCGCCCCTTGCGTGCATGGTGTGTGTACATGTGAGTGCAGTCGCTCTGTAACGAACCCATCCGGGTCGTGCGAAAGATCCTATGTTAGGGTGGTTAATATGGAAATCTGGGTCAACCGCTCACCACTCTCCGGGAATGGTATTAACGGAGCAGTTGCGGCATTTACACTGCTACGGCTCACGATGATTAATATTGCATTAATCTACACAACCCACATTCAGGATAGAGCCACCAAATGCAGTTGGAATTATGCCCCAGGTTCAGACAGGTGATAACACACACTTTATTCCGAACCAAGAGGACGAGACTCTCGTCGTCGGACCAATTTCACCTAGGTCTGCCACCAAGCTGGCAAGGGGCGCCGACATGGCGCCGACCTTCCAGCGAATTCCAAAGCATGCAGTCCACACAAGATCCTCGGGTCGACATCGACCCCCGCCAGCTGGCTACAGAATCCACGCATGAGTACAATATCTCAACCAGCTGTAAAGTACGCAGCGCGGCGCGAATGCACCGGCCTACTAGCTCTAGAAGATCTCGAACATCAACCTAGGCCCAAAATAACCGGTCCGAATCACACAAACTATCATAGTTCCATACAAAAATCCTGACCAAGGGACAATTCCCAAATTAAGTCCCGAAATGAATCCCAAAGTCCTACGGACTATGACAACAAGCCAAAATACATAATTTATTCCATTGTTGCGCCCGTTCCAAAGGGTCGGGTTCGCAACACTCCTCCCCCTCCCCGGGGGACGGTAGTCCCTACCGTCATGTAGATAAGGCCCAGCAACTAAAGGGAGAAAGCACACAACAAACATGTTACTAACCACACATGGTTACTCTACTTGCCTCGCAGGGCAAAAATTCAGGTTGACCATAGGGGTACTATGTCCCAGCCCATGTTCACCCATCAGACTAGTAAAACCAATTCCCCCAGAACTTGCCACACAAGGACAAGTTTTGACGTAGTCAAATAGTGGAATTCTTCCAACCACACTTCCGACCTTCTTGGTCAGCGGCCGTGGTTTCGCCGGCGATTCGCGGGATCCGGGGCCTTCTCATTTCGTTGTTGGCAGGCCCGCTGGTATGCCCGCTCTCCAATCTCTGTGGCCTGTGGACCACGGGTCCCAGGGTACGCCAAGAGCTCCTCCTCGAACGCCCACTGCTCCGGTCTGCCTGCATCGCGCCGCCCCAAAAGAGAGAGGCGGGTCCACGAGCCGAGAGGCCACATGGCCAAGAAGGCCGCCAGGTACTCCGGAATCGTGAAGAGGAGGGTCTTCGCACCCTTGTCCACCACCCCGCAACGGTGGTCCCGAATGTAAGCCTCTCCCATACCCATCATCACCTCAGACGCTAGGCTCCAATCAATCCAAGTGTTCTCGTCCACGCTCATGTCCAGGAAGTCAGGAGCCGTCGCGTGCAGGAACGCTGGCGCGTCCGGGGCCAGCTTCGGAGGCCCCACCAAACGGGTTTCGCCCGCCACCCGGTAGGTCCAGTTGTCCCCCTCGGGCGCATAGCGCGTCACCCTCCCAACCGTGAAGGGGAGATTTTCCCCAGGGACGAATGGTCGTGGACGTCGGAGGGGAATCCTCGGGTACAGACGTACGCGCAGCAGCTCCAGATAGGCGCCCCGGTCCTTGTAGCACCACGGTCCCGCCGAGAACACCAGGTCATAGTCCGCATACTCCTGTGGTGATCGGGGTTGGACCGGCGCGTCCGCACTCCAATCCACCCCCAATATTTCCATACGAGGACATCTGCCCCCGTGGGCAACTGTGCGGCCGGGTATCGGTCGGAGATAGGCCCCCAATGACCATGGCACATCATGGGGGAGGGGCGGCGGGCCCGGAATCGCTAGCGCAAGCGCCTGGACTTCCGGCATCTGGCCGCGACCCGCTGGGTGAGCGACGTCAGTATCCGTCCGTGTTGACTGCACGAACGAAGGGCCGGAGGCAGCCTTTCCGCTGGCTGTTGACGGTGCGACCTCCGGGGTCGACCGGTGGGCCCGTGCAGTAGAAGTGTCCGCAACAGCCTTGCCACGATCTGCCGAGGGCGCGGCCTCCGGAGCCGACCTTGGCGACTGCGTCGATGAGGGACCGGCTCCTGCCAATCCAACTGTCTTGCTCCGATCAGCCGAAGGTGCGGCCTCCGGGGCCGACCTTGGCGACCGCGACCCTTGATGTCCCGTCGCCCTGTCCCATGTCCGCCGAAAGGACCTTTCCTCCTCACGCGTCTCCGGGCGAACACCCACGCCACGGGAAGGCTCCCTGGAGCGGGACGCGTCCCGTGCGCTGCCGGACCTCCTGTCCTGACCCGGGGGTCGCCGGTCTCCCGAGTTCTCGCGGCGGGCCCCGGCATCGCGCGAGGCGTTGCCGGCTGAGTGGGCAAGTTCCCGGGGCGCAGGGCGCGGCGGGAACAGGTCGTCGTCCTCACTCCAGTCCTCCTCCTCATCGGGGCCCTCCCCGCCGCGATCATCCGCCTCGTCCAACTCCACGATGCGGTCGAGCGCCTGCCGGAGGGAGTACTGGCCTGCTGCGGTGCAGAACGGGCCCCGCAAGGCCCCATCTGGCGGCAAGCCCCGGTAGGCCCGCTGCAGGATCTGACGTCGTGCCGGTGCGACGAGCAAGAACATGAGGCGGGGGTAGGCCATGAGGGCCGACACCGTAGTCACGCAACGGTTGCAGGCACAGCTGGGTGCGTGGTCCTCCCAAGCTGTCCCTACCGCCACATTCCCTCGAATCGCCGTCCGGGTCTCGACTTTGAACCCGCAGTGCCTTTGCACGGATTCGCGGAACTTCTCGTGTCGATCGTCGGGCCACTCCAGAACCGAGGAGGCCAGGTAGTCTTGATCGGCCTTGCCGTGCCTGCGCCGTCGACGCGCCAAGAACACGCCCTCCTGGCCGTAGTCGGGCAGAAACGTCCGCGGATTAAAGGTCTCACGGTTGTTCTCGTTGGCGGTCGCAGCTATATCCGACCCCTGCTCCTTCATGTCTTCCGACCGTCGTCTCTTGCCACAACTGGCAGGCGGTGCGAACCCCGGAGGCTCCTCCGGGGAGGCTGGGGGTGTGAACCGCACCAAAGGACTGCTGGAGTCACTACCTATGGGGCGGGGGCTGAAGCGAGTCTCCTCCGGGGAGTACGCCTGTTGTACAAGGAATGACCACGAGCAGCAAGGCAACACCTGTGAGTACCGGTGTCATACCGACTAGTGTACGGTGTACCTGTGGTATGTACATACCTCTATGTGTATGTACATACCTCTAGTGCAACCTGTGGGCCTTCTTGTACGCGTCTAGCAACCGCTTGCAGCCAGAGAGCTCCTTCTCCGTCCGCCAAGAGGCCTCTGCCCCATATCTAGTAAACTTCCACCGGATCCGATATTGGCGTTGACGACCACGCCCGAAATCGCGATGGGCGACAATCTCCTCGACCTCGTCCTCCTGTTCCCCTGTCTCCGGGTCGTATTCCACCGGAGCCGGGGGATTGAGTCTACCCTGGATCGAGTTCTGGTGGTACAGCTTGAGCTGGTCGCGGTGGAAGGTTGTCGCGGTGCCCCATGAGATGGGCACGTCCACCTTGAACATGACATCATCCCATTTCTCCAGCACTTGGTGGGGCCCCAGGTACATGGGCCGGAGCTTCGTTTTGAGCTCCCCTTCCACCTTCTGGGAGAATCGACCGAGCTGGGGTCCCTCTACCAGGACCCAGTCCCCGACCTCGATGTCCGGTGCTCTAGAGTCCCGCTTGCCTTCCACGCGAGCCATGTTGCGCTCGGCAGCGGCCCGGTACCCTTTAACCGCACTGTTGTGAGCTTGGCGCATCTTTTCCAGCAGGCTGCTCACGCCCGCCAGAGTAGTGCGCAGCACCTCCGGTTCCGCCAGCGCCGGACTCGTCAGCAAGTCGGTCGGCGTCAGCGGATGCCTTCCCGTGTTGAGAAAGAACGGGGTTAGGCCATGGGCTGCCTGTGGTGCGTTGTTCAAGGAGAACTCCACCAAGCACAGCAACTCCTCCCAGTTGCTGCCCACCTCGTCGGTGTAATGGCGCATGGTTTCCTGTACCGTGCGGTTGAGTCGCTCCACCAGATGGGAGGACGAGCTGTGATAAGCCGTCCCTAGCGACACCTTGGTTCCCAGGCAGTCGAAGAACTCCTGCCAGAACCGGGCGGTGAAGAGCGTGTCCCGGTCCGAGATGAACTGGCGGCTGAGCCCGTGGAACCGGAAGACGTGGTTGAGGTACAGTTTGGCACACCCCTCGGCCGTGAGGTCAGCCGGACAGGGGGCCAGGTGACACATGCGCGTGAGTCGGTCCACGAACACCAAGATCTTGCTGTTGCCGTTCTTGGTCTTCTTAAAGGGGCCGACGAAATCCATCTGGATCGAGTCCCAGGGACCCAGGGGATCAGGTAGCGTCTTTGGGACAGCCTGAGTACCCGTGTTCTGGGACTTGGCTATCTGGCACGACGGGCATTCGCGTATATAGGCCGCAATGTAGTCCTTCATGCCAGGCCAGTAGAAGTGACGACGTGCCCTTGGTAGCAGTCGCCCAATGCCCTGGTGACCGCCGACTAGGGAGTCGTGGAGCTCGTGGAGCAAGGCTGCTCGACAGAGCTCGGGTATGTAGAGGCGCCACGTGTCCGGGCGCACCATGACGTATAGGCGACCCTCTTGGAACTTGCACGGGAGCCTACCCATCATCTTGGGGTGTGACTTGATCACCTCCAAGGCGGCCGGCTCGGTAACCGTGAAGCGGCTGATCAGCATCTCCAGGGGGGAAGTGACCGTATACGCATCGGCCTCGTCCTCCTCCTCCGGTTGGTCCAGCGCCGAGTGTAGGTACTCAGACACGACCACCGGGGATCCAAGAGGTTCCAGATGAAAAATAGCCTGAGCCACAGCGCCAAGGGGAACCCGTGTGTGGGACCCCTCCCCTTCCCCGGGGGACCGCGCGTCCACGCGCTGGTCGTCGTCGCCATCGGGGGGCGACAAGGCATCCGGAGTGGTATGACTCATGTGAAACAGGTGGCGCGCCCGCGGCGACCGTGGGAGGTCATCGTAGAGCGGGGCGCCAGGCGCCTCCTCACAGGTGGTATGGAGCACCCCCATGTCCTCATAGAACCAGTAGTCAGCACGACGGGAGAGGGCGTCGGGCACCACGTTGTCCGCACCCTTCACATACTGGATCTTAAAAGGGGCAAACTGGGAAAGGTACTCCATCCACCTGGCCTGACGGGGCGTCAGATTTGGCTGCGTCAAGAGGTGGGTCAGGGGCCTATGGTCGGTGTGAATAATCAAACGGGCGGGGTCGAGGTCCCCTGTCTCGCTGACTGCAACATCAAACTGCGCGCCCAACAGGTGGTGGCGCCATGTGTGGCAACAGTAGACCACAGCCAACAGCTCTTGCTGGTGGACCGGATAGTTCCGCTCGGCGGGGATCATTGTGCGGGAGATGTACTCAACCGGTTGCAAGCCCTTGCCTTGGTCCTGCAAGAGGACCCCGCCGATAGCCACCTTGCTCGCATCCGTCGCAACCACAAAAGGAAGGGACGGGTCTGGGAGCACGAGCACGGGTGCCGCGGTCAAACTGGCCTTGAGGGCCTCAAAGGCCTGCTGGCACTGTGCCGACCAGACGAAGGATACGCCCTTCTTGAGGAGAGCGTTGATGGGCGACGCGATCGTGGCAAACCGGGGGATGAAGCGTCGATAGTATGACGCAATCCCCAGAAAGCTACGCACGCCCTTCACGTCTGTCGGAGCTGGCCACTGTTGGACAGAGGCGATCTTCTCCGGGTCCGTGGCCACGCCTG
This sequence comes from Mesostigma viride, assembly GCA_009746045.1. NCBI lineage: Eukaryota > Viridiplantae > Streptophyta > Mesostigmatophyceae > Mesostigmatales > Mesostigmataceae > Mesostigma > Mesostigma viride. Next base: position 1,313,393 of record RPFO01000123.1, read on the forward strand.
CCGCTGAAAGCGTGTGGCCCAGGAACGGGACGCTGCGCCCCGCACGGACCTTAGCCCTGCGGGCCGAGAGATGCTCGTCCTCCATAATGCGCAGGACCGTATCGACGTCCTCCAGGTGCTCCTCGAAGGTCTTGGAGTACACGAGGATGTCATCCAGATAGGCCAAAGCGCAAGTGCGTTTCCAGGACCAGGGCGGCTTGTCCCCCTTGCGAGGGTCGCGCAGGTCACTGGATACCTGTGGCAGGTGTGCAGTCCCCATGACGGGCCGCAAGATGTCGTTCATGAGCATCTGGAAGCTGGCTGGTGAGTTGCAAAGCCCCATCGCCGCCACACGGAACTGGTAGTGTCCGTATGGCGTATTGAAGGCCGTCTTGTGACAGTCCTCTTCAGCGATGCGGAGCTGCCAAAACCCATCGGCGCAGTCGATCACCGTGAAGCAGGTGGCGCCCTGCACTCGATTGAAGATGTCATCAATGCGCGGGAGCGGGTACTTGGACTTGACAGTGATCGCGTTGAGCTTCCTGTAGTCGGTGACGAGCCGCCACTTGCCCCCAGGCTTGGGCACTAGGAGTACCCCAGCGGAGAAAGGGCTGTTACTGGGCTCAATCAGACCACGCTCAAGGAGGGCCATCAGGATCTTCTTGAGCTCCATCAGCTCGACTGGCCCCATCCGGTACATCGGGGACGTGGTGGGCCCGAAGCCTTCCTTGAGGCGGATATGGTGCAGCACAGAACGGGGCGGGGGAAACTGCGGTGTAGACTCGTCGAACAGCTTCTCCCGCTTGGCCAGGATGGCGTTGTAGCGCGCGATCTCGTCGTCAGTGAAGTCGGTGCCGATCTCCAGCAGCTCCTCAAGCAGGGGCACAGAGTCAAGGCGGTACATGTAGTACTCCTTGCCCTTCTGCAGGTTGCGCGCGAGCGTCTTGCTGCTCATCAGCATCTGAGATGCATGGCGTCGTGGCTTCTCGGGCCCCGCGTCGTGCTGAACGTTGTGCACCTCGGTGCCGTGCGCCAGATACTCGTGCCGTGGGCACCAGAAGGAGCCATCAGGGAACCAAACCACCCGTCGCTTGACACTGATCGTCACGTCCTGGGCGTCCTGCCAATCAACGCCCAGGATGATGTCAGCGGCGCCCAGCGGCGCCACTGTGGCTGTTACCTCCACTGGTATGCCCTGGACAACCGCCTTGAGGTCCACGAGGCCAGGTGACGGGTGCTTGTTACCATCGGCATACCGGACGTTGATGGGCGTCGGGTGTGGTCGAATCGTGTAGCCAGCGCGTCGCACAAGGGCCTCATGGATAAAGGATGTGGTCGCCCCCGTATCCACCATAAACTTAACATCCAGGATCGTCTTCTCCTTCAGAAACGGGTCAAGTGTGGTGGTAGGGAGCGCCAGTCCACCACTGAAGATTAAAAGTGTTCTGGTGCTTGGTGAAGCATAGGGCGGCGAGGCCTCCGGGGCCTGTCCGCTAGACCTATCTACACTATTGGCTGAAGCGGGGTCGACCGCGGTCGCCGACACGCCTGCATCTGAAGAGGGCAAGGAGACCGCTGGGGCCTGCCCGCCCGTCCTATCTACATTATTGACTAACGCTACATCGGCCTCAGGGGTGGCCGCGCCCACATCCGGTGCAGGCGGCTGTTCTACCTGGTTGACTAAGTCTACTCCTACTTCTACCCCTGTGGGAAGGGGCACTACGCGCGAGGATCGCGGGGCCGGGAGGCCGCCTCGTCCGACCTTCCGGTCCCCCCTTCCCCCTCATCCGAGTCGTCGTCGTCGCCGGGGTTGAGCGCCTCATACTCGTCACCTCCAGCCTCGGACGCCTGTTGCTGCGCCAGGATCTCATTGAGCTCGCGCACTGTCCGAGAGAACGATGCTGGGAAGCGGGGTGTCTGGAACTGGTTGGGCTGCGTGCGCGCGTCGCGCAGCTTGGCAGCCCGCGCGCCTGCGTTGCGCGGGCGAGCATCCCGCGCTGCCGGCGCTGGGCGCCTCTCAAAGGCGGGACCAGAAAACTTGGGGGCCTCCTTGGTGGCCTCCGTCGCCGTGCTGGTGCGCGCCTTGAGGCGCGGGCAATCCTTCTTGAGGTGCCCGACCTCGTGACACATGAAACAGCGGGCTTTGGACGCATCGATGGCGTGCAGTTGGGCAGCCGGCTGCTCGTCGTCATTGGACTCCTCCCCCTCCGACGGGTCGGGTTCCACCTCAGTGAAGTGGACACGGCGTGTCATCGTGGATGAGGCGAACCGGCGGGTGCTGGTGTAGCGCGGCTGCTTGACGACGTCGGCCACCTGTAGAAGGTACTGCTGGACAGCGTGGATGTCAAGCTTGTCCCAGGGAACCTCGGCATAGTGCTTCTTAACCTCAGCGAGGAGGTCGGATGGATGGCCTCCAAAAACCGAATCTTGTACTCGGTCCACGTCAGGTCCCCGGTCAACCGCGCCGCAAAGGAATCAAAAGTGGTGAGGAACTCCGCCAAGTCAGTGTTGCCCTGACGTAGGCGGCCGAACTCAAACCGCTCGGTCAGTCGATAGCCGGGAGGGATGAGCTTGCGCCGGATGCGCTCGTGCAGTTCCTCGACCGTCTGCGGGTATGACTGGGCCGCCACACTCTCAACGTTAAGCATCCCGACCACTGATGGGTCCATACACTTCACCACCACGTAGGGGATCAGAACCTTGGTGGCCAGCTGCCACTCATGGTGTTCACACCATACAGTGTACAACTGTTGCCACATACGAGCCCACTCGTCAATCTCACGGGAGTTATTATAAATAGTGACGGAACCTTTTTGCCACTTGGGCAATCAGGTCCGTCACTATTTATCCGGCGAAAACCACTCGCCGGCATCTATTCCGCGTTAAGTTCACGTGAACGTGGCGCGGAATTGATGCCGGCGAGTGGTTTTCGCCGGATAAATAGTGACGGACCTGATTGCCCAAGTGGCAAAAAGGTTCCGTCACTATTTATAATAACTAAAACGTCGTAGTGTGGGGGCCGATATCTATCGTACCGCTAATGCCTACTGCAGTACCGAATCTCGCCTTAACGATATTCCAACCGGGCATATTTTCCCTTCTGGCACTTTCGTTTGGCCTTCTGGTATCAATTCCTGCCGGTATTCGGAAATACCCGTGTCACCACAGGGATTCGAACCCCCGACTTACGAGGTCTTAGTTATTATAAATAGTGACGGAACCTTTTTGCCACTTGGGCAATCAGGTCCGTCACTATTTATCCGGCGAAAACCACTCGCCGGCATCAATTCCGCGCCACGTTCGTACGTGAACTTAACGCGGAATAGATACCGGCGAGTGGTTTTCGCCGGATAAATAGTGACGGACCTAATTGCCAAGTGGCAAAAAGGTTCCGTCACTATTTATAATAACTAAGACCTCGTAAGTCGGGGGTTCGAATCCCTGTGGTGACACGGGTATTTCCGAATACCGGCAGGAATTGATACCAGAAGGCCAAACGAAAGTGCCAGAAGGGAAAATATGCCCGGTTGGAATATCGTTAAGGCGAGATTCGGTACTGCAGTAGGCATTAGCGGTACGATAGATATCGGCCCCCACACTACGACGTTTTAGTTATTATAAATAGTGACGGAACCTTTTTGCCACTTGGGCAATCAGGTCCGTCACTATTTATCCGGCGAAAACCACTCGCCGGCATCTATTCCGCGTTAAGTTCACGTGAACGTGGCGCGGAATTGATGCCGGCGAGTGGTTTTCGCCGGATAAATAGTGACGGACCTGATTGCCCAAGTGGCAAAAAGGTTCCGTCACTATTTATAATAACTAAGACCTCGTAAGTCGGGGGTTCGAATCCCTGTGGTGACACGGGTATTTCCGAATACCGGCAGGAATTGATACCAGAAGGCCAAACGAAAGTGCCAGAAGGGAAAATATGCCCGGTTGGAATATCGTTAAGGCGAGATTCGGTACTGCAGTAGGCATTAGCGGTACGATAGATATCGGCCCCCACACTACGACGTTTTAGTTATTATAAATAGTGACGGAACCTTTTTGCCACTTGGGCAATCAGGTCCGTCACTATTTATCCGGCGAAAACCACTCGCCGGCATCAATTCCGCGCCACGTTCACGTGAACTTAACGCGGAATAGATGCCGGCGAGTGGTTTTCGCCGGATAAATAGTGACGGACCTGATTGCCCAAGTGGCAAAAAGGTTCCGTCACTATTTATAATAACTACGGGGAGTCATGCCCGCATGGAGCTTGGGCACCGCCTTAAAATCTGGCATAGGCGGCGCCTTGACAGGGTCAGGTCGCAGGGGGCCACCCTTGCTGCAGTACGCGGGGCTAGAAAAGGTGAGGGGATGGTGACACCGCGTCCGCATCTCCTGGTGCGAACCCCTTCCTGCAGTTTGGTCATGCCCACGTTGGGACACGAAGGTGTCCTCCGCACGCTCGGGATCGAAGTCGCCGGATACTCGGCGGGGCGCGTAGTCAGCGGACATCCGCTGTGACGCAAAGGGGGCCGACTCACGCCGAACGCGAACGGACGTGGGATGCTCATAACCGGGGTCATCCAGGGGCAGCCGGCTGAAGTTAGCGTTGGTGGGCGCGCTCCTTGCTGGGAGGGAGGTGGATACGTAAGGAAAGGGGCCCGGGGGAGCATAGTCCTCCTCCTCGGGATCGTACTGCACGTGGGCCGACCCTGACGTCTGCGGTGGGGGTCTGGACCAGCTCTCGTGCGCTCCAAAGGAGACCCGACGGGGATCCCTTCCAGGGCCCGGCCCCGGCCCGCCGCGGCCACGCCCTGCCCAAGGGTGAGTCAGGCTCGGGCGGCCACGCGCGTATGCCCCCAATTGAGAGGGCTGCACGAACTCAGGCGGCGGAGCGAACGGCGAGCTAGCTACCGGGCTAAAAGCGACCTCTATATCTTCATCTTCCTCCGGCACAACTTCCACGGATGGTGGTCGCTGCGTGGGAGGTACCCTGTTCCATTCGCCCAGATGCTCAGTCGGTCGTGGCCGCGATTGCTGCTGGGGCTGTCGCTGTTGCTCCGACTGCTGCTGCTGCTGCTGCGACTGCTGCTGTCGCTGCGGCGACTGCTGAGACTGATGCTGTCGCTGCGGCGACTGCTGAGGCTGATGCTGTCGCTGCGGCGACTGCTGTTGCTGACCAAACCCTAGGGCAGCTTGTTCTAGCTGCGTCTCAAGAGTCGTCTGCCGTTGTGCGGTAACCCTAGCGGCTGCCTCGGATCTCCGGGACCCACTGGAACTCCGACTAGCCGTGCTAGCTATTTCCTGTTCTTCCCTGCTATTGTCCTCCGGGGACTGTGTCTCTCTACGGCCCTCCGGGGGCTGTGCTTTACCACCACCTCGCTTCTTAGGCATTTTGGGCCCGAGTACCGTACCAGCACCAGTACCTTACACAATACCTCCCCAACACAGGCAAGCAAGAGAGAGAAGAGGAAGCCACAACTACTTCTAATAGTAATTATATATTATCTGCTAACTATTGTAGCTAAGCTAGTAGTTAGTATCACTATATACTGGTATCTAGTAGTGATAGTGGGGCTTATGCCCTAGAGGATGGGCCCAGGTGAAGCTGCTCCAGTGCACGCAACACATCCTGTGCTGGGATCTGGGTGACACGCCTATGCTGGTGCAGCCCTTCTGGGAGGGGCATATTATCCCTAATAAACTGATCTGCCTCCGCTAATGTATTAAATCCCTGCCATCTAGCTAACGACGCTGGGTGTAAGACTTTATCCTTAATATGATTACTACACGCAGCCCAACTATAGAAAATTCCTGGTTGGCCTGTGGCCCCGTCGTGTGCTACTGCATAGTATAGGTATTGGGATCTACCTCCTTGATTAATACGTCTATATCCTCCTTCATTATTACGTCTGCTGCGAGAGGTTCCCATGAACTACCGATTAGGTATAAAGCAATATCACATGGTATTACAGCAGGCAATGCAGGAAGGGGAAAGAAAGGAAGGAAAGCCCACCCAGGTTACCTCTACGTGCAGGTGACGTGCTCACAGCGAGAGAGAAACACAAGGCAGAAACAGGACGTTCACAGACAGTACGAAAAACGTTGAGGTACAGCCACCGGCAACACAGTAAGGCAACGGCCAGCCGGTGACTACCCTCGAGCTGTAAGCAGCGTTGCCCTCCGGGGGTCCGCCCACAGCTCACGAAGGTCTGCCTCCGGGGCGACCCATTCACCAACAAGCACAAACATGAATAAAGAGCACGACAGAAAACAGAAACCCCGTTTCTACGCGCGTGGGTAAGACGGGAAGGGCAAGAAGGAAATCCTAGAATCTCTAACTTCTTACCTCGCTCATGGACGTCTAGCGTCCTTGAACACCCAACGATGGGCTAGGCGGTTTAGGATGGCGCCCCTGGCTGCGACGCTGGCGGCTATGACGACCCCGGGCTCGATCAGCACCCCTTTGCTGGGCTGGCTGAACCCGTTCAGCTCGATGCCTTGCCTAGGTTACGCACGGCTCCGGGCCGCCATTCTAAACTCCCCTAACCTAACCTCCGATAACCAGTGTAACGAACCCATCCGGGTCGTGCGAAAGATCCTATGTTAGGGTGGTTAATATGGAAATCTGGGTCAACCGCTCACCACTCTCCGGGAATGGTATTAACGGAGCAGTTGCGGCATTTACACTGCTACGGCTCACGATGATTAATATTGCATTAATCTACACAACCCACATTCAGGATAGAGCCACCAAATGCAGTTGGAATTATGCCCCAGGTTCAGACAGGTGATAACACACACTTTATTCCGAACCAAGAGGACGAGACTCTCGTCCTCGGACCAATTTCACCTAGGTCTGCCACCAAGCTGGCAAGGGGCGCCGACATGGCGCCGACCTTCCAGCGAATTCCAAAGCATGCAGTCCACACAAGATCCTCGGGTCGACATCGACCCCCGCCAGCTGGCTACAGAATCCACGCATGAGTACAATATCTCAACCAGCTGTAAAGTACGCAGCGCGGCGCGAATGCACCGGCCTACTAGCTCTAGAAGATCTCGAACATCAACCTAGGCCCAAAATAACCGGTCCGAATCACACAAACTATCATAGTTCCATACAAAAATCCTGACCAAGGGACAATTCCCAAATTAAGTCCCGAAATGAATCCCAAAGTCCTACGGACTATGACAACAAGCCAAAATACATAATTTATTCCATTGTTGCGCCCGTTCCAAAGGGTCGGGTTCGCAACACGCTCCTTGCGTGCGCGGTGGATGTACGTGTGTGTGCAGCCGCCCCTTGTGTGCATGGTGTATGTACATGTGAGTTCAGCCGGCCCCTTGCGTGCATGGTGTATGTACATGTGAGTGCAGCCGGCCCTTGCGTGCATGGTGTGTGTACGTGTGTGTGCAGCCGCCCCTTGCATGCGCGGTGGATGTACGTGTGTGTGCAGCCGGCCCTTGCATGCGCGGTGGATGTACGTGTGTGTGCAGTCGCTCCTTGCGTGCGCGGTGGATGTACATGTGTGTGCAGCCGCCCCTTGCGTGCGCGTGTGTGTACGTGTGTGTGCAGTTGCCCCTTGCGTGCGCGGTGGATGTACGTGTGTGTGCAGGCGTCCCTTGCGTGCGTGGTGTATGTACGTGTGTGTGCAGCCGGCCCTTGCGTGCATGGTGTGTGTACGTGTGTGTGCAGCCGCCCCTTGCGTGCATGGTGTGTGTACATGTGTGTGCAGGCGTCCCTTGCGTGCGCGGTGTGTGTGTAAGTGTGCGTGCACTCGCCCCTTGCGTGCATGGTGTATGTACACGTGTGTGCAGCCGCCCCTTGCGTGCATGGTGTATGTACATGTGAGTGCAGCCGGCCCCTTGCGTGCATGGTGTATGTACATGTGAGTGCAGCCGGCCCTTGCGTGCGCGGTGGATGTACGTTTGTGTGCAGCCGTCCCTTCCGTGCATGGTGTGTGTACGTGTGTGTGCAGTTGCCCCTTGCGTGCGCAGTGGATGTACGTGTGTGTGCATGCCGGCCCTTGCGTGCATGGTGTGTGTACGTGTGTGTGCAGCCGCCCCTTGCGTGCGGGGTGGATGTACGTGTGTGTGCACTCGCCCCTTGCGTGCGCGGTGGATGTACACGTGAGTGCAGCCGGCCCTTGCATGCGCGGTGGATGTACGTTTGTGTGCAGCCGTCCCTTGCGTGCATGATGTGTGTACGTGTGTGTGCAGTTGCCCCTTGCGTGCGCGGTGGATGTACGTTTGTGTGCAGCCGTCCCTTGCGTGCGCGGTGGATGTACGTGTGTGTGCAGCGCCCCTTGCGTGCGCGGTGTGGGTACGTGTGTGTGCAGCCGCCCCTTGCGTGCGCGGTGTATGTACGTGTGTGTGCATGCCGGCCCTTGCGTGCATGGTGGGTGTACGTGTGTGTGCAGCCGCCCCTTGCATGCGCGGTGTATGTACATGTGAGTGCAGCCGCTCCTTGCGTGCATGGTGGATGTACGTGTGTGTGCAGTCGCCCCTTGCGTGCGCGGTGTGTGTGTAAGTGTGCGTGCAGTCGCTCCTTGCGTGCGCGGTGGATGTACGTGTGTGTGCATGCCGTCCCTTGCGTGCGCGGTGGATGTACGTGTGTGTGCAGCCGCCCCTTGCATGCGCGGTGTATGTACATGTGAGTGCAGCCGCTCCTTGCGTGCGCGGTGGATGTACGTGTGTGTGCAGTCGCTCCTTGCGTGCGCGGTGGATGTACGTGTGTGTGCATGCCGGCCCTTGCGTGCATGGTGGGTGTACGTGTGTGTGCAGCCGCCCCTTGCATGCGCGGTGTGTGTGTAAGTGTGCGTGCAGTCGCTCCTTGCGTGCGCGGTGTGTGTACGTGTGTGTGCAGCCGCCCCTTGCATGCGCGGTGGATGTACGTGTGTGTGCAGCCGGCCCTTGCATGCGCGGTGGATGTACGTGTGTGTGCAGTCGCTCCTTGCGTGCGCGGTGGATGTACATGTGTGTGCAGCCGCCCCTTGCGTGCGCGGTGGATGTACGTGTGTGTGCAGCCGGCCCTTGCGTGCATGGTGGATGTACGTGTGTGTGCAGGCGTCCCTTGCGTGCGCGGTGTGTGTGTAAGTGTGTGTGCACTCGCCCCTTGCGTGCATGGTGTATGTACATGTGTGTGCAGCCGCCCCTTCCGTGCATGGTGTGTGTACGTGTGTGTGCAGTTGCCCCTTGCGTGCGCGGTGGATGTACGTGTGTGTGCAGCCGCCCCTTGCGTGCGCGGTGTATGTACGTGTGTGTGGCAGCCGCCCCTTGCGTGCATGGTGTGTGTACGTGTGTGTGCAACCGCCCCTTGCATGCGCGGTGTATGTACATGTGAGTGCAGCCGGCCCTTGCGTGCATGGTGTGTGTACGTGTGTGTGCAGCCGCCCCTTGCGTGCGCGGTGTATGTACATGTGAGTGCCGTCGCCCCAAGCGTGCATGGTGTGTGTACGTGTGTGTGCAGTTGCCCCTTGCGTGCTCGGTGGATGTACGTGTGTGTGCAGCCGGCCCTTGCGTGCATGGTGGATGTACGTGTGTGTGCAGGCGTCCCTTGCGTGCGCGTGTGTGTGTGTAAGTGTGCGTGCACTCGCCCCTTGCATGCGCGGTGTATGTACATGTGAGTGCAGCCGGCCCTTGCGTGCATGGTGTGTGTACGTGTGTGTGCAGCCGCCCTTGCGTGCGCGGTGTATGTACATGTGAGTGCGTCGCCCCAAGCGTGCATGGTGTGTGTACGTGTGTGTGCAGCCGCCCCTTGCGTGCGCGGTGGATGTACGTGTGTGTGCAGTTGCCCCTTGCGTGCGCGGGTGTGTGTAAGTGTGCGTGCACTTGCCCCTTGCGTGCATGGTGTATGTACACGTGTGTGCAGCCGCCCCTTGCGTGCATGGTGTGTGTACATGTGTGTGCAGCCGCCCCTTCCGTGCATGGTGTGTGTACGTGTGTGTGCAGTTGCCCCTTGCGTGCGCGGTGGATGTACGTGTGTGTGCAGCCGCCCCTTGCGTGCGCGGTGTATGTACGTGTGTGTGCAGCCGCCCCTTGCGTGCATGGTGTGTGTACGTGTGTGTGCAACCGCCCCTTGCATGCGCGGTGTATGTACATGTGAGTGCAGCCGCTCCTTGCGTGCATGGTGGATGTACGTGTGTGTGCAGCCGCCCTTGCGTGCGCGGTGGATGTACATGTGAGTGCCGTCGCCCCAAGCGTGCATGGTGTGTGTACGTGTGTGTGCAGTTGCCCCTTGCGTGCGCGGTGTATGTACGTTTGTGTGCAGCCGTCCCTTCCGTGCATGGTGTGTGTACGTGTGTGTGCAGCCGCCCCTTGCATGCGCGGTGGATGTACGTGTGTGTGCAGTTGCCCCTTGCGTGCATGGTGTATGTACATGTGAGTGCACTCGCCCCTTGCGTGCATGGTGTATGTACATGTGTGTGCAGCCGCCCCTTGCGTGCGCGGTGTATGTACGTTTGTGTGCAGCCGTCCCTTGCGTGCGCGGTGTGTGTACGTGTGTGTGCAGTTGCCCCTTGCGTGCGCGGTGTATGTACGTGTGTGTGCAGCCGCCCCTTGCGTGCATGGTGTATGTACATGTGAGTGCAGCCGGCCCTTGCGTGCATGGTGTGTGTACGTGTGTGTGCAGCCGCCCCTTGCATGCGGTGGATGTACGTGTGTGTGCAGCCGCCCTTGCAAGCGCGGTGGATGTACGTGTGTGTGCAGCCGGCCCTTGCGTGCGCGTGTGGTGTACGTGTGTGTGCAGTTGCCCTTGCGTGCGGTGGATGTACGTGTGTGTGCATGCCGGCCCTTGCGTGCGCGTGTGTGTATGTGTGTGTGCAGCCGCCCCTTGCGTGCGCGGTGGATGTACGTGTGTGTGCACTTGCCCCAGTTAGATGAGATGCTTAGGCTGACACACGGATTTCCGGCCTGCGCGCCGCGTATTGCCTACCGCGGCTGAGCGGGACACCTCAGTACAGTACGCAGGGTGTACGGTACTGAGGTGTCATGTGGACCGATGTGCGGTTAGTGCCAGACTTGTGCCTAGACTCTAGCTCGACCCGCCAGACCCGGGTTATTCCGGTTCTGGACGGGCCGAGTGTAGTCGATGCTAGTGACGTGGTCGCATGGCATTGCAGTGTACAGTTGTCCACTGGTCGTGTGCTGCAGGTAGGCACCGCCATAGGCATATAGGCGTAGCACTGGGGAGTGCCACAGCACCGAGTTTGCCCAGACGTTCCATTCTGAGCCCTCAGCTTCCATTGCTCTCTCATTGTATTATTGTAATACAATCATCATTCGCTCTCAGCTTTCGCAGTTGTTTCGTTCCTAGTCTCCATCCAACTTGGACTGAAAAGTTCGATATTTTTTTTACAAGCAAAAAAAAAGATATGGCTTCCAACAACGGCAACAACGGCAACAACAACAAGGGGAAGGCGCTGCCAGGCGCATCTCACCCGCCTTTCGCCGGAGGGCACGCCCTCCACCACCGATGCGAGGGTGACACCCAACGTCACCTTCCGCACGGTGGTCGCTGACCAACCCAGGCGTCGGGGCCCGCAGGGTGGGCCGGCGCCGGGGGATGGCGAGCGGTCGGCCGTTTTCCACTGGCGGTTCGTCCGCCATGGCACCTGGGGGGCAGGTCCCCCGGGCACGACGTTCCCCCGTCGCAGGTGACGGGGGTCGTGAGCGGAGTGATTCCTTGAGGAGGATGGGGAGGTGCAGCCTGCGAGGTCACGGCCTCTCGCTCGAGATTTCGGCACAGACGCCTGCGACGTCTTGTAACCTTTCCGTGGGCCGACAGATGGCCACCATGGACATTACCGGTATGGGGAACATGTTCCGCCCCCGGTCGCGTTCGGGCGCCCACCCCATTTTCTCCCCCTGGGGAGGACGACATCCCGGCGTTCATTGCGGTGAACGGCCGATCATGCACCAACGTTTTCAGTTGCTTCCAGATGAGCAGATCCATGCGATAGAGATTCATCGGGTGCACACGCTGATCGAGGCGTCTTAGGATGCAGATCCCACTGGTTCAGGTGGCGGTTTGGCTGTACTGCTTCGCCAATCGGCCGAGGCACAACCCCGGCACTGTTGATCAGTGGGCGTCCAGGGCAGCGCCAGAGAGAGGCGCTGCGCGTGTGTCACCAGACCAGAGATCGCGCTGACTCCGTTGGGGCCGTGGCCCCAAGTCACGCCAGTTGGCTGGGGCCCGGATAGGCGTGAGGCGGCTGCGATGCCGCCTGCGACGGGGCGCGGGGCGGCAGACGACCCAACACGCCCATGGGTGGTGAAGCCACCCAGGACCCTCTGGCAGGTCAGAGGGTCCAACCTCAGCCGCAGGCTCCCCCGCCCAGCGTGGGGGCCAGGTGGCTGAGGAGGCCACCGGGTCGGCAGGGACCCCGGCGGCGACACAAGCGCCCGGGGTCGCAGGGACCCCGGCAGCGACGCCGGCGCCTCCGGCGCTGGCGGGGGTGCAGCCCCATGGAAGGTGTCACGGGCACCTCCAGTGGCTCTGGGGGGCAGGCCCCTCTAGCCGCAACAAGGACAAGTCCCTGGCAGGGCCGGAGGGGCCCAGGGTCCCACCGCAGCTGGGCAGCAACCAGCACTGCTGGAGGGCGACCTGCAAGGTCGCGACTTCATCACCCTGGTGATGAGGCCGTGTGGCGTGCCATACAGACAGCCACAGCCTCCTTCCGTGGGCTGGCCGACAGGAGCCAGCAGATGCACGTCGCGGAGGCGGGCAGCCTGGTGTGTGCAATCATCACGCACATCCTGGGCCTGCCCAACCTCCAAGCGGGCACACGTAGGGTGTGCGACGACCTGCTGCCTGCCCTGCAGGCTCTCCTCTCAGGGAGGAGGGTGCAGGGCAGCAGGGTGCGTCTGGTGCGTTTGCTGGAGCTCCTGCACAACGCCATCCTGAGAGGGGCGGGTAGGTGGCTAACTCTGCCTACCTGGTTGCATCATGATCTTACTAACCCTACTGACGATGAAGTGTCCCTCTCTCCCACCTTCCATGATTGGGAGGAGGCCCGCAGCAGGAGGCGGGAAGTGACACACACTCACACCCCCACCAGCCCCCCCTATGTTGTCTAACCCTCCTACACAGCCCATGTTTGCCCATCCTGCTCAGCTCACTCAAGTAGCACTTCCCTCTCAGCAGGTCTCTCCTGTGAATGCTGCAGCAGCAACACCATCTTCTCCCTCTCCCCCTGCATCCCCCTCTAGGTTGCCCACTTACAATGAAAACCGTCCTGTGGATAGGATTAATGTCAGGGGGCTGCCTGAGGGGTATACTAGGGAGCAGGGGAATCATGCACTTCTCTCTCTGCAGCTGGCTAGGGAGGAACTGAATGTCAAGAATTGGTTTGGATCTCTCATGCAGGGGGATTTTACCATCAGTCCTCTTCTCAGATTCAGAATCTCATTCTTGTCTTCCAGCGTAGGTATCCCAAGTGGCAGGACACGCAGGCTAGGGCAGTTTGGGAGGCTTTCATGAAGGAGCTAACTGACCTCCTCTCCACCCCCTCATCTGTGGACATATATGGGGCATTCAGGTGGGTAGAGGAATACAGGGTCACATCAGTGGACTATGTGGCTGAGACAAAGAAATATGAGCTAGCCATCAAAGCACGTCCTGATGTCCAGCAGCTAGATCACAAGTTCTTGCTGCGTTCTTTCCTTGAGAAACTCAAACTTGACAAAAACACCTACGCTATGCTTGCCACAGGATGGCAAAGTACTGGGAGGACATGAAGGAGGCATTGGATTATATCAAGCTGGCCTTGGCTCCCCTTAGCCAGGGGGCCATGGGCACCTCTGTAAAGAGGGTCAGGGGGGAAGAGAGGGAGGAGGAGGATAGGGAGAGGGAAGACAGGAGCAAGAGACCTGTCACTATGGCAGAAGTCAAGTCCCTGCTGGGACAAATGTTTAAGGGCAAGGGCAAGGGCAAGGGCAAGGGCAAGGGCAGGGGCTGGGGCAAGGGCAAGGGTAAGGGGCAGTCTCCCTCCAAGGGGGCAGCTCCAGCAACAACAACAACAACAGTAACAACAACAACAACAACAACAACAACAACAACAACAACAACAACAACAACAACAACAACAACAAGAAGCAGGACAAGGAGGACAAGTCTTCTCAGCGGTGCACCCGCTGTGGCATGAAGTACCACCTGCGGCCCACCTGCCGCAAGAACGTGGACGAGCTGGGGCATTTGGACGTCCTGTGCCACAAGTGCCACGGGCCGCCCCACGGTGACCCCAAGGACTGCAAGCGGCCTCCTTACGGCAAGAAGTGTGAGTCTCCCTCTCATGCTGGCTTGAGTGTGCCTGCTTCACCTCTTCATCTGCATGCCCCACTGTCAGAGCAGTGAGCAGTTCTGGAAAGGTGCTACAGCTGGTTTCAGAAGATTATGTCTCTAAACCAACCTTCACATCTATGGTTCCCAAGGTGTGCAGAGTGTCCCCAGCAGAGGATGCTCAGATCAGTTTTCAGGAGCTTGCTTTGCAGTTGCATTTCCTTTATGGGCATGAAGTGAGTGCAGAGGTGGTGGCAGCAGCAATAGGGGGGGCAGCACTCAGACGTGCATGCCAGGTGGTCAGATCCCACTGCCAGCATTGTCAGTTCAATGCACCCAAACCCCCTAAGTGGCATGTAGCTACCCCACCTAAGAGCAAGGGCAGGGTGGTAGGAGATGTCTTTCATATCAAAGGACAATCTTACTTGGCACTTAAAGATGCATGGTCAAGGTACACAACCATTGAACCATTACCTGGAATGGACAAGACACAGTTGCTCAGGGCTCTCTTGATTGCTCAGGCCAGGTACTACCCTGTGGAGGCATTGTTACTGGATCAGCAGTTCACATGTCTTGCCAATGAACCAGGGTGTGAGGCTATTGATCTGGCTGGGCTAGAAGATCATGAGAGGCAAGGCATTATTGAAAGGGCCATCAGGTCCATTAAAACCCTTGTAGCCAAAGAAGATGGCAATCTGCTGGCTGACAGTGGGTCCTATGCTGACAGAGCTCTGTGGTCCACCAGGTTGTGCCAAGTCCTCAACAGGAGGCCACTCATGAAAACCCCACAAGGGGTGGTCATTACACCAGATGGATTGCATGCAGGCATTTATCCACCTGAGGTACTAGCCCTACAACGCACAGCGAGCACAGACAGCTAGCAGGTTAGCTGTCAAAAGCATCCACGTCCCACCTTCAGAGAAGGGGATCAGGTCCTATTCTACAAGGAGTCGGGACTAGGCAAGGTGGGTACCTGGCATGGGCCAGCCACCATCCTAAAGTTTAACACCACTGGCAGGACAGTGTTAGTTAAACACAATGACACGGGAAAAATTCACAGGTGTTCACCTCACAGGATGAAATTGTATTTTCCAACTGTGTCAGACGTGGCAGAGGAGGAAGAGCTGTTGGCCGACAGCCCTGTACAGTTGCCTGGCATCCCAGCGTTGCCCAGTGAGTGGTTGTTTGGAACACCCACTGGTGAGTGTGAGAGCCACACCCACTGTGACACCCAGGTCACCCTTGATGATTGCAGGCAGTCACTGCAGGATTGGCCCCCTGCAGCAGAGGGTCACATTGGCAAAACAGGTGATCAGCAACCTATCACCTCTACAAGTGTGAACATAGCTCAGCCACTAGCTGCACCTTCCAAACGCAGCCTAGCAGACGCTGTTCGCATTTTACAAGCAGCTCATAGAGCCAAAGCTCAAACTGCTGCAGGATCAGCTAAGGTGGGGAAGGTTGGGCAGAATGACAATAGCCCATTTATGGTTGCAGTGGACACACAAGCCCAGGTCAGCATTATCAGTGCCCTGGCTGTGCCCCATTTGCCTTTGGAACCTTCACCCTGGCACCATGTGGCTGATTTCTCAGGGCAGTCATCCCTCAAGGTATTAGGTCAGGTCATGTTGACTATACTGGTATCCCCACTCCTTTTCAGGTATTGGAAGGTTATAAAGGGAATGCTTTTGGGGGATCCTTTTCTCTGTTACCCTGGTGTCATATCCAGTGATAGACTATCCATCCAGGACATGGGTGGTGTTGATCTGAATCATTTCAAAATTTCTCTTGAAAAACTTCTTAACACCAACATTGCTTCTGTAAAATTTGCTACACCCAAGTATGCCCCAGGGCAAGAACCCTGTGTGGCAGACCTGGTTCACAACCAAAAACTTCATCCCAACTCATTTGGATTGGGCAAGCATGATGTGGCTAAAATGTCTCCTCTTTCTTATGAACAGATAGAGCAAGACTGTCGCACACACATAGGATTCCTAAAATGGGTGGAGGCCTTTAACAAGGCCAGGGAAGAATGGGTAGTGCCAGATCCTCTTAGTCCTTCTCATACTCCCCTGTCACACCTATTGACAAAAAGCCTGCAGGGTGCAAGCACTTGCGCCTGAAGTTTGTGTGTAAACATAAGCCAGCAGCAGATGGGTCAGTCATCTTTCATGCTAGACCTTGTGTGACAGAGTTCAAGGGCACCACTGATCTGACAGAGGCAGAGTTGTACACGCCAGGCATTCAGCAAACATCCCTAAAAATCTTGCTGTCTGTCTTTGTGGGTCATCTCAATGATGGGGATGACTATATCTGTAAGGCTACAGACATTAAAAGGGCTTTCCTGAAAGGCTCACCTGAGATAGCACAACAAGTGTGGCATGGTCAGGTGTACGTAGTCTCCACTCCCAGAGTTTGGGCAAAACACATCCCTCAGCAGTACCTGAAAGCTAACATAGGTGTTGAAGGGCTGCAATCAGCTCCTCGCATTTTCAGGATGTCAGCTCAGGCTGTGTTTGAAAAGTTAGGGGCTAGATATGATGACATAGACCCTTGCTTCTTTGTGGTCCCACACCCTCATGGCATTCTCACCTTTGTGTGGCATGGGGATGATCAGCTGATTGCTGGGCCAAGGCGTGCTGTGGATGATTTTATTCAACAAGTGTCACAGCATTTTGAGATTGGCAAGCAAGTAGAGCTGGGCACCACTGCCATAAAATTTTGTGGCACAATGTTACAACTCCAGCAGCATCAAAACCAGTGGGTGTGTGCACTCTACTCTCCCAATGATTACATGCACAGCTGCTTGGAGGTTTTGCAAACAAAAATCAAACCTGGAGCCTGTCCTACCATTAGAGGCAAGCTGGGGTGGTTGTGCTCAACGTGTGCACCTCACCTGGCTGTGGTTAGCAGAGTTGATGATGATGTCTTGATGCAAGTAGGTCACAAAGCCATCACCAAAACTCTCCAGGAGGGCCCTCCCCTTATCTTGCACTCCTTGGATCTCCACAAAACCATTCACATCCAAGCTATGATGGATAGTTCCATGGAGTCCAGGCAGATTACCAAGTTGCAGGCAAGGGAGTCAGGCTTGTATTTTGTGCAGAATGATGATGCACCCTTGTCTCTCATTTCATGGTACAGCCGGTTGCATAGACGCAAGGCTGTCAGCAGCAATGCTGCTGAGTGCAGGGCAGTGGTGTCAGCAGTGCTTCATGCCAGGTACTTGAATCATGTGCTGGTTTGGTTGCAGATGCAAGCAGGCAGCAATGCTGGGGTGGTGGCACACTTGCTCACTGACAGTCAGTCAGTCCTCAGTTTCCTTGCTAACCCCTATGCTGTCACACTGATCTTGACTGGGTGGTCCTGAAACAGGAGTCCACCTACTGGGAGTCCACCCGTCACGTGGAGGACAAACACAACGCTGCTGATGCACTCACTAAAGTGCCTCAGCAGGCAGCTGACCAATACCAGCTGTTGTACCACTTGATGAACCCCTATGGCAAGCAGGCAACCCTGCCCCATAGGGGGGACGCCTAGCAGGGTCCTGTTCACCAGGGCCGCCTAGGTCACCCAGTACCCCTTGGGCAGGTCCAAGGGGTAGGTTGTGGCTTCCAGCAAGGGGGGTTGGTTGGAGTCTGTTTTCATACATCTGCGTGCCCTATGCCCAATAAAATCTGTTTTGATTTTTTCAACACCATGGAATTTCGTTATGCACACCTTCATAGGTGGGCATGGGATGTATCTCACACCTTTCTTCACTAGGGCGTATGCCTTGGTGGATTGGCCTTGAGCTCAGTGGCTCAGGTGCCCCCATTCAAGTGGAGGGTCAAAGCTCCCTTGACAGGTGGTTACCCAGGACCCCAGTTCACTGTGGATATCCTGGGCCACCTGGCCTTACTGTTCAGTGGCAGTAAAGGCATGGGTGCTGTCATGTTGTCCAGTACAACGTGCTCAGCACAGGTGCAGGATGACATATTCCTGTCACCTGTCACCAGGACTCAAGTCACCCATGTGCAGGGCAGGGGTGGCTGGTCTCACACGTTGTGCAGGTGCAACGTGGCCAGGTCCAGGATGTCATAGTCCTGTCACCTGTCACTCGGACTTCAGCCCCCTCTGTGCAGGGCAGGGGTGGCTGGTCCTCACATGTTGCAGGTACAACATGGACAGTGCAGGGTGCAATAAACCTGTCCACTGTCACTCCTCAGGTTGCAGGTAACCTGAGCTCAGTTGACCCAGCCTGGCTGGGTATTTTCTCTCTGAGTGGGCGATGATGATGGAACAACATGGAACCTCTTAAACGGTTACCTTGGCATTTTTTTACAATGGCTCTCTTGGCTGGTGATGCACTCCCTGGATAGGCAGACAGGCATAGCTATCTCCCTTGTGAGCTCGCGAGGAGGAGGAACTCCCCGGGCATGTTGAGCTAAACGTGATGCCATCACAAGTATTGCACGAGTTCTGGGGCCCATCTTTTTCAGTCCAGATGTTGCAGTATGGGTGTCAGTTGCTCAGCACCTCAGTCAGCTTGGAGTCAGTCTCCTAGCTGGGCAGGGTCAGGCTTGAAGTCGCTAGCCTTCAACCTGAAAGGAAAACATAATGGGAGTTAGATGAGATGCTTAGGCTGACACACGGATTTCCGGCCTGCGCGCCGCGTATTGCCTACCGCGGCTGAGCGGGACACCTCAGTACAGTACGGCAGGGTGTACGGTACTGAGGTGTCATGTGGACCGATGTGCGGTTAGTGCCAGACTGTGCCTAGAGCTCGACCCGCCAGGTCCGGGTTATCCGGTTCTGACGGGCCGAGTGTAGTCGATGCTAGTGACGTGGTCGCATGGCATTGCAGTGTACAGTTGTCCACTGGTCGTGTGCTGCAGGTAGCACCGCCATAGGCATATAGGCGTAGCACTGGGGAGTGCCACAGCACCCGAGTTTGCCCAGACGTTCCATTCTGAGCCCTCAGCTTCCATTGCTCTCTCATTGTATTATTGTAATACAATCATCATTCGCTCTCAGCTTTCGCAGTTGTTCGTCGTTCCTAGTCTCCATCCAACTGCCCCTTGCGTGCGCGGTGGATGTACGTGTGTGTGCAGGCGTCCCTTGCGTGCGTGGTGTATGTACGTGTGTGTGCAGCCGGCCCTTGCGTGCATGGTGTGTGTACGTGTGTGTGCAGCCGCCCCTTGCGTGCATGGTGTGTGTACATGTGAGTGCAGTCGCCCTTGCGTGCGCGGTGGATGTACGTGTGTGTGCAGCCGCCCCTTGTGTGCATGGTGTATGTACATGTGAGTTCAGCCGGCCCCTTGCGTGCATGGTGTATGTACATGTGAGTGCAGCCGGCCCTTGCGTGCATGGTGTGTGTACGTGTGTGTGCAGCCGCCCCTTGCATGCGCGGTGGATGTACGTGTGTGTGCAGCCGGCCCTTGCATGCGCGGTGGATGTACGTGTGTGTGCAGTCGCCCCTTGCGTGCGCGGTGGATGTACATGTGTGTGCAGCCGCCCCTTGCGTGCGCGGTGTGTGTACGTGTGTGTGCAGTTGCCCCTTGCGTGCGCGGTGGATGTACGTGTGTGTGCAGGCGTCCCTTGCGTGCGTGGTGTATGTACGTGTGTGTGCAGCCGGCCCTTGCGTGCATGGTGTGTGTACATGTGTGTGCAGGCGTCCCTTGCGTGCGCGGTGTGTGTGTAAGTGTGCGTGCACTCGCCCCTTGCGTGCATGGTGTATGTACACGTGTGTGCAGCCGCCCCTTGCGTGCATGGTGTATGTACATGTGAGTGCAGCCGGCCCCTTGCGTGCATGGTGTATGTACATGTGAGTGCAGCCGGCCCTTGCGTGCGCGGTGGATGTACGTTTGTGTGCAGCCGTCCCTTCCGTGCATGGTGTGTGTACGTGTGTGTGCAGTTGCCCCTTGCGTGCGCAGTGGATGTACGTGTGTGTGCATGCCGGCCCTTGCGTGCATGGTGTGTGTACGTGTGTGTGCAGCCGCCCCTTGCGTGCGGGTGGATGTACGTGTGTGTGCACTCGCCCCTTGCGTGCGCGGTGGATGTACACGTGAGTGCAGCCGGCCCTTGCGTGCGCGGTGGATGTACGTTTGTGTGCAGCCGTCCCTTGCGTGCATGGTGTGTGTACGTGTGTGTGCAGTTGCCCCTTGCGTGCGCGGTGGATGTACGTTTGTGTGCAGCCGTCCCTTGCATGCGCGGTGGATGTACGTGTGTGTGCAGCCGCCCCTTGCGTGCGCGGTGTGGGTACGTGTGTGTGCAGCCGCCCCTTGCGTGCGCGGTGTATGTACGTGTGTGTGCATGCCGGCCCTTGCGTGCATGGTGGGTGTACGTGTGTGTGCAGCCGCCCCTTGCATGCGCGGTGTATGTACATGTGAGTGCAGCCGCTCCTTGCGTGCATGGTGGATGTACGTGTGTGTGCAGTCGCCCCTTGCGTGCGCGGTGTGTGTGTAAGTGTGCGTGCAGTCGCTCCTTGCGTGCGCGGTGGATGTACGTGTGTGTGCATGCCGTCCCTTGCGTGCGCGGTGGATGTACGTGTGTGTGCAGCCGCCCCTTGCATGCGCGGTGTATGTACATGTGAGTGCAGCCGCTCCTTGCGTGCGCGGTGGATGTACGTGTGTGTGCAGTCGCTCCTTGCGTGCGCGGTGGATGTACGTGTGTGTGCAGTTGCCCCTTGCGTGCATGGTGCATGTACATGTGAGTGCAGCCGTCCCTTGCGTGCGCGGTGGATGTACGTGTGTGTGCAGCCGCCCCTTGCGTGCGCGGTGTGTGTACGTGTGTGTGCAGCCGCCCCTTGCGTGCGCGGTGTATGTACGTGTGAGTGCAGCCGCTCCTTGCGCGCATGGTGTGTGTACGTGTGTGTGCATGCCGGCCCTTGCGTGCATGGTGTGTGTACGTGTGTGTGCAGCCGCCCCTTGCGTGCGCGGTGGATGTACATGTGTATGCAGTTGCCCCTTGCGTGCATGGTGTATGTATAGTGAGTGCAGCCGGCCCTTGCGTGCGCGGTGGATGTACGTGTGTGTGCAGCCGCCCCTTGCGTGCATGGTGTGTGTACGTGTGTGTGCAGCCGCCCTTGCGTGCGCGGTGTATGTACATGTGAGTGCAGCCGGCCCTTGCGTACGCGGTGTATGTACGTGTGTGTGCACTCGCCCCTTGCGTGCGCGGTGGATGTACGTGTGTGCGCACTCGCCCCTTGCGTGCATGGTGTATGTACACGTGAGTGCAGCCGGCCCCTTGCGTGCATGGTGTATGTACATGTGAGTGCAGCCGGCCCTTGCGTGCATGGTGTGTGTACATGTGAGTGCAGTCGCTCCTTGCGTGCTCGGTGTGTGTACGTGTGTGTGCAGCCGCCCCTTGCGTGCATGTACATGTTTGAAGAAATAAGCAATAGTGAATGGAACAGTAAAAAGAAAATCATTCCAGCATATGTATGTACAAGTTTTTAGTAGTACACTATGACTATCGTCAAACATAACAATTTTCTACATTTTCATACACACACGAACAACACACCCAACACACACACGCTATGTTTGCACCCAAGACACACACCAACACCTAAAAACAAGACACCAACACACAAGACAGCCAACACACACCCAACACACACACACCCATGCAACACACACAGAACACACCTAAGTAACACACAACACACACGTACATCCCCCCCCACACACACACAACACCAACACATGACAATTAACATGCCACAACACACACACTGACACACATGCCCCAACACACACACACATGCCCCAACACACACACACATTCCCCAACACTGCACACACAACAACACCCAAACACACACCACACACACAGAACACACCTAAGTCACACACAACACACATGTACCCCCCCCCCCCACACACACAACACCATGCAACACAAGAAAGTTGACATGCACACAACACACACACACACACACGCCCCAACACACACAACACACACAAAAGACACACAACACACATACCCGACACACACACACACACACACTATGTTTGCACCCAACGTACACCCACACCCAACACCTACTAAAAACAAGACACCAACACACAAGACACCCAACACACACCCAAGACACACAATCACACACACGCAACACACACAGAACACACCTAAGTAACACACAACACACACGTACATCCCCCCCCCACACACAACACCAACACATGACAATTAACATGCCACAACACACACACTGACACACATGCCCCAACACACACACACATGCCCCAACACACACACACATTCCCCAACACTGCACACACAACAACACCCAAACACACACCACACACACACAAGACACCCAACACACATACCGAAAACACGCACACACAACACCTACTAAAAACAAGACACCAACACACAAGACACCCAACACACACCCAACACACACACACACACACACACACATGTTTGCACCCACGACACACACACCAACACCTAAAAATAAGACACCAAGACACAAGACACCCAACACACACTTAACACACACACACACAATGTTTGCACCCACGACACACACACCAACACCTAAAAATAAGACACCAACACACAACACACGTACACGTACATCCCCCCCCCCCCACAACACCAACACATGACAATTAACATGCAAACAACACACCACACAACACATACACACACACGCAACACACACCTAGGTCAATCACACACAACACACACAAAACACACCTAAGTCACACACAACACACACGTACACCCCCCCACACACACCCAATACCAACACACAAGACACTTGGCACCCCCCCCACACACCCACACACCCACACCCACACACCCACACCACACATCCAACACACACAACACACACAAAAGACACTTAAGTCACACACAACACACACATAACACACCTAAGTCACACACAACACACACGTCCATCCCCCCCACACACTCAACACCAATACATGACAATTAACATGCACACAACACACACAGGCACACGCCCCAACACACACACACACACACACACAACATACATACACAGAGCACACACACACGCCCCAACACACACAACACACACAAAAGACACCCAACACACATACCGAACACACACACACACACACACTATGTTTGCACCCGACATACACACACCCAACACCTACTAAAAACAAGACACCAACACACAAGACACCCTACACACACAACACACACACACACACAACACATATCCAACACAAACAACACACACACCTAAGTCACACACACAACACACCTACTAAGACACACACACAACACACATGTACCTCCCCCCCCCACACCCAACATCAACACACAAGACACTTTGCACACACCCTACACCCCCCACACCTTTATGAATGCACCCAACACACACACAACACACACGCCGCAACACACATACCCAACATTCACCCAACACACCCAACATATAAGGGTAAACATGGTTTAGGAGTGTAGGGGTTTAGGGTTTAAGGCCTACCATACACCCGTATGTAAAAATGCAACAACACGCCAAGTCATCCGCCACCATGCAAAAATATATAAACACAACTGGTCATCCTCAACAATAATAGTACCCAATCCGCACTTGGCACTTGTCCAGTTTCGTAAGTCCAACGGCCGTTGGCTTTGAGAAATTAAGACATGCGAACTGCGCCATTCAGCCAAGCTAAAGTATAGGCTGCCATTGCCCCGTATGTAATGTAGTAGTAAGGTGAACGACCGTCGACAAAAAAACACACGGGACATACAAACACCAATTTTACACAGTTATGTTTGGAATGACGTACCGTAATTTCGGCGTCCACCTTCTTCGCAATTGTGAACCAGCCCTGTCGCGTGTTGTCCGGATGTCCTTCCCACTTGCCCTTCGTGACCTTTGCGACGCTCAGGTAGCACACGATTGCAGTTAAGGGTTCTCGGTCGTCTGGGTTCCAGAAGAAGCGTCGGGCGTCCGATCCGGAGGAGGAGCACCTCTCGAAGTATTTTACGTACATTACCCAGTTGCCTTTCTTAAAAACCTCGCCCCCCCCCCGGTATGTTTGTTTAAACACTCATCCTTGTCGAGTTGGTGGGCGACTCGAACAACTTTCGCCAACCAGTACGGGTGGTCGGGCACATGGTCCTTGTGCCCCCTCTCAGATGCGACTGCGACGGCCTCCCCCTCCTGCAAACCACGCCCCAACTCGTTTCTTGCCGTTTGAAGGTGGTTCAGGCGGGTTCCCGGATATCGCGTGGGGTTCCGCGACTTACTCGCCTGGAGTTTTACAGTCCACGACGAGCTGCTCCAATCCTTTGGGCATGTCCTCCACTTGCCCTCTCGGCACTCCGCACAACCGAAGCATGAAAAGCGCCTGAGCTGAACCACCTCGACCTGCTCGCCCTTTTTGTCCAGTCGCCACTGGTGTGCCGTGGAGATATCTCGGATCGCGCCTCGCTCCTTACCGGACGTGGGAATCTGCAATTGTAAATCCATGAAACAACATCACAGCACATTTCCCAACTCCAACGGCCGTTGGCACTCAACAATTATAAGATTTCCAAACTCCAACGGCCGTTGGCCCTTGGAAACTTTATAAGTACATTTC
The DNA here is from genome assembly GCA_009746045.1 of Mesostigma viride. Classification (NCBI taxonomy): domain Eukaryota; kingdom Viridiplantae; phylum Streptophyta; class Mesostigmatophyceae; order Mesostigmatales; family Mesostigmataceae; genus Mesostigma; species Mesostigma viride. The sequence goes on from RPFO01000123.1 coordinate 1,338,209, forward strand.
TCAACTCCAACGGCCGTTGGCACTCAACAATTATATGATTTTCCAGCTCCAACGGCCGTTGGCCTTATGAAACTTCAAACTGCATCAAGGAAGCTGTCCTCTGTATAGTGTAACCAGAGACAAATTATAGAACTGCACTTGCACCACCAGAAAGCAACTGTCTTTACTTACGTTATCGAGAAGAAATGCCCGTCGAACCACGTCCGATTGTGCCGATGGTCGACTCGAGTCTTTGCCGGTTCTCCAATCCCGGTTCAGGTAGGCCACCAGTGCCTCCACCGTATTCAGGTTCCGATTGTCCTCCTGCATCTGCGCTCTTTTGAGGATGCTTTTCACCGTCCCCCCCTCCCCGTCCGACTCCCCCTTCCCATGTCCTGCACATGAGTAGTTCCACTCCAATGTGTCCAAGTCGGGGTCGGCCTCGAGCAGGTCCGCAGCCATCGCCACCACATACCGGGATTGGAACTGCTCCTTACAGTTGTCGGACCAACTGATCCAGTTCCTCACCTCCACCCCCTCCTCCCTCAGCACCTTAAGGGTATTCTTCATCACGAACTCCAGGGTCTGGGCATTCCTCGGTACGTCCTTCCCCATGTAATCGTGCTTCACCCTTTTGATTTCCAGCGATACGGGATCACGGTACATCACGATCACCGGCATCAGGACGTAACTACTTGGGTACCAGTACTGCGCCTGCAACTGTTTCTGCAGGTGGTCCGAATAGTTCTCCGAGTAGTCCATCAGGACCACCACCGTTCCCAGCGGCATCACGTCAATGCACTCCTTGTAAGCGTGGTGCTGCCAGGCCCATGTATGGACGTGAATGGCGAATTCCGGGAAGCGCGCCGTAATGAGTTCATGGAGCTCCGAGAGGGTTGACTTGATGAGTTTTTGCTGCAGGTTCATTTGCGGCGCCACATCCTCCTCCTGCAACACAACACACCCGCGCACCATGGATTGACCGAAGAATGGAAGTCAGCAGCTGGGAATTTCCCAACGCCAACGGCCGTTGGAAGTATGAAAGTCTACATATATATATTCAACGATGCAAATATACATGCTTACCGTCCCACGGGGCGCTGTGCCCTCCTTTACGAAGTCGAACCACGTGTACTTCTTTGTCCACCCCTTCATCTGGTCCGTCACGATGAACTCGGAAATCCCACACTCGTTGCAGGTCCCTTCCAAGCAGTTCATTGGGACGTTAACGAACGGGCCGCCCGTCCTCCCCCTCCTTGCCCCCCTCCCCCCTCTCAGACCTGTGGCAGGTGAAACGTCGAACGAAGTCATGGGCATTGTCAGGCACGGAAGGGATACCCTCCCTCTCCTCGATCTCCAGCGTGCTCTTCAACTCCTTGACGCCTTTGGTGAAGGCAGAGAGCAGGGACTCGAAGACGACGTGCTTTTCGCATGCGCACAAGTCCCGGTCCTTCCACACGCCCTTTACGCACTTGGGCATGAACTCCACGAACTTCGTGTACCCCACCTTGTACCTTGTCCCGTCCGCAGTCGTCACGATACCTCCCTTGTACGGCGACGCGTCAGAACAGAACCGCTTGTAAATCGTTTCAAGCGAGTCCAAGTAGTACCTTCCGCCCTGGGAGGAAATCAGGATCCTGGCGTTTCCCTTCCTTTCGAACTCATTGACCACGTCCTTATGGTTGGGAGACGCCCTCGTGTTTAGGTCTGACAACCAGTAACTCCCGACGATTTCTTTGACCTCCTCCGGAAACTTGTCCGACCGTACAGCCCGAGGGGGCGCCTTCAGGGCGGGAAGGTCGCCCCCCATCCTCATTCCCCTTGCGGTCTGGATATAGATATCCTTGGGCGTGACGTTAAGCAGCCGCGCGAGAGTGCAATGCCCTTGATTGTTCATGCCGTCCTTTCCCAAGCACATTGACAGCACAGCGCACTTCGCGTTCCTGTGCTCATCCGACTTGCCCAATTCCCGGAAACCTTGCACGATGTTGCATTTGCACTGAACCAAGGTGATCGGAGGAAATTGATCTTGGTTATTAAATAACGCTTAAAAGACAAGCATTAAATCACAAATGCCGACGCCCACATTTCACGTCCTTCATGGTGAAAAACGTGTGAAATAAGGCATGAGCGTGAGTTGCCAAGGAGCAGTGCCTAGGCTAAATGCTACGCCGCCCAAAGGACAGGTCACGACACAAACAGATCACAGCCGTACGATACGTGGCGGCGCGTTCTAGGTGGTCGGATGCATTCAAGCACACATGTGCATGCATACATGCACAAAGGACTGAAAAGTTGCGCCGCGTCTGATACTCTACCATTCTTATGATTTCTTTCTCAGACATGCGCCACAAGCTCGGACTTAGACAAAATCACTCACATAGGTGAAAAACCAGAAACAGTACCAACGTCCCTAAGATCTGCGCGAAGCGCGGATCCTGCTGCATAACGTACGGTGGCAGCATAAGCAATCCAAAATGTACCGTCGGTGCCACACCAGCACCGGTACAATATTTTGTAGCACTCCACATATAGTCCGGACCCAAAAACAATTACAACGGGTCTCAAAAGTATGATCCGTACAGTATCTCGGACCTGAAACGCAGCACTAAAAATCCGTAGCACGAATTAAATAGTCTGGAAAAGTACAGTTGTGTCGTCCCACTAATTAGGCTAACTGACAGCCAAAAAACTAGTGCCGGGACTGCCTTGGCCCACTACGGCTGACACCCCCTTAGTGGGACAAGCTGGAAACAATGACTCGAAAAGGTATGGTGGCCAGGGCGCCCCTGGAGCAACGCACCACTAAACAAATACTACAGTTGGTCAGCGGGAGCCTCCACGACAGTGTGGAAAACAAAACCAGGGGGCACCTCCAGTGCCTCCTGCTGATCAGGAGTGGACGTCAAGTTGGCCTGCGCCTTGCCCTCTCCGTCCTTCCCCCCCTTGCGAAGGTGAGGGTGCTTCTTGAAACAGTTTGCGACCTTGTGGCCCGGTTTGCCGCAGTGAAAACAGCCACCCTTCTTCCCGTCCTCCATCGCCATGGTAGCAAAGACGCCAGCCAGAGAACTGGTGTCCCTGGTGTCTCCCTGCTTCCCCCCGCCTGTGTTGCGCATGATGGCCGCCTGGGCCTTGATGCTGTCCTCAATCCTCAGCACACGTGCCTTGTACTCATCCCACGTGAGTGTGGTGATGCGTACATCCTGTGCTGCCATCATCACCCGGATCGCAGCGGGCATGAGATCATGAGTAGAGAGGACCATGTCCTGGTCGTCAAAACGCCCGTCCAGCTCCTGGACGTACTCCTCGCGCGTCAGCTCCCTCGCTGCCAGGAACTCATTGAGGGGCTTGTCCACTGGTGCAGGCTCCTTGGAACGAAGCTTGCGACGCAGTTCATCCTGATAGGTCTCAGTCGTACGGTGGTGACCAAACCTCTTCATCAGGAGCTCCCATGCCTGTTTTGCACTGGTCACATTCTTGACCAGCATAAGAGCCAGGCCATCTAAAAAGATGCCCATCGCGGCCTGAACTGCCGCGTCCTTGCCATCGTCCTCGATCTCACCCGTGATTACCCCATGTAGGTTAAAGGCTTTCAGCAAACGGGTAAAGCGGACATTCGTTGCCTCCCACTTACGGGGATCCACACCATCAAACTTTGGTAACTTATCAGCAGCACTGATGAAGGCCCCGATGCTGGTAGCTGCTGCTACTGCTGCGTTGGCTGCCATTGTCACTCCTCGCCGGTAGGTCTCACTGTAGGATTCTCAGGAACAACTGTGGGCTCCTCAGGGATGAGTTGATCTAAAAACTCCGCCAAACGGCGCAGAGTTCTAGGGGTGCATACAATCTCCCAGTTAAAACAGGTACCCCTATACTGTACTTCCACAGATGCTCTGTTTGGAGAAGGGGATACCCCCTGATGGCCGGTGTTGTAATCAGGATTCGGAATAACAATAGGATCTCCAGCAGCTCTAGGACACCACAAAGCAGTGGTCAAATCCCTTTTCATAGACAAGTTTCTCCCCACTAAAAATGTTGCAGAAAAAACCAGATTCTTTACTGCCCAGGAAGAACAGAAAAACGTTTTATCTCAAAAAACGTCTCCACAGGAAGGATGCTTCAAGAATAAAGACAAACTTCCCAATACTCAAGTGGCCCTTATGCCAAGGGTCTTACACTTTCAACAGAACAATGCAGTTCCCTCAAGAAGAACACCTCCCACAAATTGGGTGGCCCGATTTCAACAAGAAGAAGCGAAAGAGGCGCATCCAAAGACTGCAATGTAGATGTGGGGCGTCCCCCTCACAGTCTTGGACAAGGTGAAGTGTATGAAGTTTGGCTTCACCAGATTTTGCCTGTCACTTTCTGAGGCGATACCATGTTGCATTTGCACTGAACCAAGGTGATCGGAGGAAATTGATCTTGGTTATTAAATAACGCTTAAAAGACAAGCATTAAATCACAAATGCCGACGCCCACATTTCACGTCCTTCATGGTGAAAAACGTGTGAAATAAGGCATGAGCGTGAGTTGCCAAGGAGCAGTGCCTAGGCTAAATGCTACGCCGCCCAAAGGACAGGTCACGACACAAACAGATCACAGCCGTACGATACGTGGCGGCGCGTTCTAGGTGGTCGGATGCATTCAAGCACACATGTGCATGCATACATGCACAAAGGACTGAAAAGTTGCGCCGCGTCTGATACTCTACCATTCTTATGATTTCTTTCTCAGACATGCGCCACAAGCTCGGACTTAGACAAAATCACTCACATAGGTGAAAAACCAGAAACAGTACCAACGTCCCTAAGATCTGCGCGAAGCGCGGATCCTGCTGCATAACGTACGGTGGCAGCATAAGCAATCCAAAATGTACCGTCGGTGCCACACCAGCACCGGTACAATATTTTGTAGCACTCCACATATAGTCCGGACCCAAAAACAATTACAACGGGTCTCAAAAGTATGATCCGTACAGTATCTCGGACCTGAAACGCAGCACTAAAAATCCGTAGCACGAATTAAATAGTCTGGAAAAGTACAGTTGTGTCGTCCCACTAATTAGGCTAACTGACAGCCAAAAAACTAGTGCCGGGACTGCCTTGGCCCACTACGGCTGACACACGATATTAGCGACAACCTCCTGAGCGAAGGACTCCGACGCCTTTCTTTTCAGCGCAGGGCGGTACTGTTTCCCCATAACCTTCACAACCGCACCTGGCAGCCGCTCAAGCGCCCTCAAGCCTACTGCAGTTTTCGTGTTTTCAGTCTTGTGATTGTTGTCCTTCAGCAAGTATTCCATGGCGCTGGCCATGTCGAGGGCAAGTTGGTTGCCCTTTATCTCGACGTACTTGAGACTTCGGTCTTTGTTGTGCGCTTCACCTGCATCCGTGCGCATACAGAATCCAGACGAAGTTTTGACTTTATATCAAATTATTGCTTTCCAACAATTACCCAATTTGTAGGTCCCAACGGCCGTTGGACCCCTGAAAGTGGGCCTGAAACACGCAAACACATGCATTTTCGACACCCAACGGCCGTTGGACCCCTGAAAGTGGGCCTGAAACACGCCAACAAATGCATTTTCGACACCCAACGGCCGTTGGACCCCTGAAAGTGGGCCTGAAACACGCCAACACATGCATTTTCGACACCCAACGGCCGTTGGACCCCTGAAAGTGGGCCTGAAACACGCCAACAAATGCATTTTCGACATTCAACGGCCGTTGGACCCCTGAAAGCGGGCCGAAAACACGCCAACACATGCATTTTCGACACCCAACGGCCGTTGGACCCCTGAAAGTGGGCTGAAAACACGCCAACACATGCATTTTCGACACCCAACGGCCGTTGGACCCCTGAAAGTGGGCCGAAAACACGCCAACACATGCATTTTCGACACCCAACGGCCGTTGGACCCCTGAAAGCGGGCCGAAAACACGCCAACACATGCATTTTCTACACCCAACGGCCGTTGGACCCCTGAAAGCGGGCCGAAAACTCGCAAACTCCTGCATTTTTTACACGCCAGGATGTGAATTTCCGAATCCCAACGCACTTTTTATAACCTTAACGACCGTTGGAACCCAGAAATTCGACTGAAATGTTTCCATAACACACGTAACAACAAATTTGGTGGTCAACAACCCCGTAAATCCGTAACCCTGCACGCACCTCCCGCCGCCATAGCTCTTGTTCGCAGCAGGTGGGCCCTGAAGACGCCTTTTGGTCTTGCACCTGTTGGTTACAATTGCATGGCATACCAGCAATATATTGCACATAGCATTGTATTTCACACAATTATTATATTCATGCCACAAATAATAATAATAATTATTGTATTAAACATAGGGGGGCAGGTTGCATATTCGTTTCATTGCAGTCTAATATCAACATATTAAAAATTTCCATGCCCATAAACATTTTTGATATAGCTATTAGGTTGCTAATTATATTAAATCTTACCAGCCGTGTAGTGGTTTGCGGATTGCTTTATAGGCTTGCCACACCTTGAACCCAAAAAAAAATGTTACGACGGGAGTTGAACCCGGGCCTACTAGACGTGTTCAAGATGTACTACGAGGATCAGCCAAGAATCTGTCCCGTACCGGTGTGGTTCACCAGTTCCGCACACTAGCATGGTCTCCGCGTCGCGCTCGTTCATTAAATTTCGGAGAAATTTTGCCTGCTTATATACGTTTTTGAAGCCCCTCGGCGTCGCGCCGTGAAAAGCTTCCTCCGCCAGGCGTCCAATCAGGTAGCAGGAATGTGAAAAAATGGGCTCGAGCTGTGTGCAGCGCCGCGTCCATGTGGCGCCACACGGCGTCAGGAGTCGGCGTGGCGCCATATATGGCGCTGCGAATCCCCTACCGTGTGGTCTGCAGCGCCACGTCACAGTTGCGACTGCAAGTATTTTTCAGCGCGGCGCCGTCCCGGCGCCGCGCCATATCGTTTGGCGCGTAAATTTTTTTACCGCGCGCGGCGTCTTTTAGGCGCCGCGCCATTCCATTTGCGCGTCGGCATACCAGCACCAGGGAATTTGAATTGCAGGTGCTGCGTTGGCGCTTTCCAGCCCTCCTGGAAGACCGACACCGTGGATGCACCTTGCACCCGAGCATCAACGGCGGGTATTCGCGACATCGGCCGAAAGTGACAACGATATTAGCAACCCGACAGCCATATTCGACTGAGCAACGCCATTGTGTGCAGCCGAAGAGTGTGAAAAGAGGTGAGCAATGGCGGTGTATGTACATGGATGCTTTTGACAGATAGTTGTCCACAAGCAGCTCAATGACGGGGGAGTGTGAGACAGATAATTTCGTCGCTTTTTTGGTGTCGTGGTGCCGGTCGCTGACGGGGGAGTGTGAGTGTTTTTGTCGGTTCTCGTTTGGTTGCAGGGATTTGCGAGCAAGCCGAGACCATCGATTGGATTGGTAAGCCCCACTTGTTCATTTGTGTGAATCCAAGCATTATTGAAGCAGGCTGTCGCAAATGTTTTCGTTTCTGGGTTGCGCCATAGCTGCGTTGCTGGGTTGCTGGGTTTTCTTGCCATGGCAGCGCCGTATGATCTTTCCCCCGGCTCCCATTCTTGGTTACTAACGTTGATGTTTTGCTGCTTCCTTTGGTGCTTGATCTGCCTTGGTGTCGTGCCTCCGTTTGGTGGCCGGTGGTCACGGGATGCACAACAACGCTATCAGTTTTCTTCCACCCGCCGCCGCTGCCCCCGAAGGACAAGGATAAAAAAAAAGAAACATCTATAAAAAGGTACGACGCGTGGTGTGTTGCGTGCTTTTTTTCTTGGTTTTCTCGCTCCCTTGCAGCTCAGGTTTGCTGGCACATGTATTTATGCATGCCGGCACCACACCACATGTATTTATGCATGCCAGATAACACAGGCTGTGTGTCTGACTTTTTTTCGTCCCTGTCATATGCGGTCCGCCTCTCTTTTTTCGTGTTTTGTTTTTTGTTCGTATCTTCTACGGTACAACGCGACATGTTCACGGCGTCATCTGCGCGGTGTCACTAGCTTCATTTTTGCCGGCACCGCCGCCCCGGCCGGCCCCATAAAAAAAAAGAAACATCTATAAAAAGGTACGACGCGTGGTGTGTTGCGTGCTTTTTTTCTTGGTTTTCTCGCTCCCTTGCAGCTCAGGTTTGCTGGCACATGTATTTATGCATGGCGGCACCACACCACATGTATTTATGCATGCCAGCACCCCACCACCTTTTTTCATGCATGCCAGCACCCCCCCTAGGTATTTATGCATGCCAGCACCCCCCCTCGGTATTTATGCATGCCAGCACCCCACCCTAGGTATTTATGCATGCCAGCACCCCCCCTAGGTATTTATGCATGCCAGCACCCCCCCTCGGTATTTATGCATGCCAGCACCCCCCCTCGGTATTTATGCATGCCAGCACCCCCCTAGGTATTTATGCATGCCAGCACCCCCCCGACGTATGTATGCATGCCAGCCCCCCCCCTAGGTATTTATGCATGCCAGCACCCACCCTAGGTATTTATGCATGCCAGCGACCCCCCCTAGGTATTTATGCTTGCCAGCACCCCACCCGACGTATTTATGCATGCCAGCACCCCCCCTAGGTATTTATGCTTGCCAGCCCCCCCCCTCGGTATTTATGCATGCCAGCACCCCACCCTAGGTATTTATGCATGCCAGCACCCCCCCTAGGTATTTATGCATGCCAGCACCCCCCCTCGGTATTTATGCATGCCAGCACCCCCCACATGTATTTATGCATGCCAGCACCCCCCCTCGGTATTTATGCATGCCAGCACCCCACCCGACGTATTAATCCATGCCAGCACCCCCCCTCGGTATTTATGCATGCCAGCACCCCCCACATGTATTTATGCATGCCAGCACCCCCCCTCGGTATTTATGCATGCCAGCACCCCACCCGACGTATTAATGCATGCCAGCGACCCCCCCTAGGTATTTATGCCTGCCAGCCCCCCCCCCTAGGTATTTATGCATGCCAGCACCCCCATTCTTGGTTAATAACGTCAACGTCCTTGCTGCTTCCTTTGGTGCTTGATCTGCCTTGGTGTCGTGCCTCCGTTTGGTGGCCGGTGGTCACGGGATGCACAAACGGGAACGCTATCAGTTTTCGTCCACCCGCCGCCGCTGCCCCAGGCCGGCTTAAAAATAAAAAAAGAAAAAAAGGTACGAATGGCAGCCCCCCCCCCTAGGTATTTATGCATGCCAGCACCCCCCCCTAGGTATTTATGCATGCCAGCACCCCCCCTAGGTATTTATGCATGCCAGCGACCCCCCCGACGTATTTATGCATGCCAGCCCCCCCCTAGGTATTTATGCATGCCAGCACCCCCCCTAGGTATTTATGCATGCCAGCCCCCCGCCTAGGTATTTATGCATGCCAGCACCCCCCCTAGGTATTTATGCATGCCAGCCCCCCCCCTCGGTATTTATGCATGCCAGCACCCCCCCTAGGTATTTATGCATGCCTGCCCCCCCCCTAGGTATTTATGCATGCCAGCACCCCCCCTCGGTATTTATGCATGCCAGCACCCCCCCTCGGTATTTATGCATGCCAGCACCCCCCCTCGGTATTTATGCATGCCAGCACCCCCCCTAGGTATTTATGCATGCCAGCACCCCCCCTCGGTATTTATGCATGCAAGCGACCCCCCCTAGGTATTTATGCATGCCAGCCCCCCCCTAGGTATTTATGCATGCCTGCCCCCCCCTAGGTATTTATGCATGCCAGCACCCCCCCTCGGTATTTATGCATGCCAGCACCCCACCCTAGGTATTTATGCATGCCAGCCCCCCCCCTAGGTATTTATGCATGCCAGCACCCCCCCTAGGTTTTTATGCATGCCAGCACCCCGCCCTAGGTATTTATGCATGCCAGCCCCCCCGCCGTAGGTATTTATGCATGCCAGCACCCCCCCCTAGGTATTTATGCATGCCAGCCCCCCCGCCGTAGGTATTTATGCATGCCAGCACCCCCCCCTAGGTATTTATGCATGCCAGCACCCCCCTAGGTATTTATGCATGCCAGCACCCCCCTAGGTATTTATGCATGCCAGCACCCCCCACATGTATTTATGCATGCCAGCACCCCCCCTAGGCATTTATGCATGCCAGCACCCCCATTCTTGGTTAATAACGTCAACGTCCTTGCTGCTTCCTTTGGTGCTTGATCTGCCTTGGTGTCGTGCCTCCGTTTGGTGGCCGGTGGTCACGGGATGCACAAACGGGAACGCTATCAGTTTTCGTCCACCCGCCGCCGCTGCCCCAGGCCGGCTTAAAAATAAAAAAAGAAAAAAAGGTACGAATGGCAGCCCCCCCCCTAGGTATTTATGCATGCCAGCACCCCCCCTAGGTATTTATGCATGCCAGCACCCCCCCTAGGTATTTATGCATGCCAGCGACCCCCCCGACGTATTTATGCATGCCAGCCCCCCCCCTAGGTATTTATGCATGCCAGCACCCCCCCTCGGTATTTATGCATGCCAGCCCCCCCCTAGGTATTTATGCATGCCAGCACCCCCCCTAGGTATTTATGCATGCCAGCCCCCCCCCTCGGTATTTATGCATGCCAGCACCCCCCCTAGGTATTTATGCATGCCAGCCCCCCCCTAGGTATTAATGCATGCCAGCACCCCCCTAGGTATTTATGCATGCCAGCACCCCCCCTAGGTATTTATGCATGCCAGCACCCCCCCTAGGTATTTATGCATGCCAGCACCCCCCCTAGGTATTTATGCATGCCAGCACCCCCCCTAGGTATTTATGCATGCAAGCACCCCCCCTAGGTATTTATGCATGCCAGCCCCCCCCTAGGTATTTATGCATGCCAGCACCCCCCCTAGGTATTTATGCATGCCAGCACCCCCCCTAGGTATTTATGCATGCCAGCACCCCCCCTCGGTATTTATGCATGCCAGCACCCCCCCTAGGTATTTATGCATGCCAGCCCCCCCCTAGGTATTTATGCATGCCAGCACCCCCCCTAGGTTTTTATGCATGCCAGCCCCCCCCCTAGGTATTTATGCATGCCAGCCCCCCCCCTAGGTATTTATGCATGCCAGCACCCCCCTAGGTATTTATGCATGCCAGCACCCCCCCTAGGTATTTATGCATGCCAGCACCCCCCCTAGGTATTTATGCATGCCAGCCCCCCCCTCGGTATTTATGCATGCCAGCCCCCCCCCTAGGTATTTATGCATGCCAGCCCCCCCCTAGGTATTTATGCATGCCAGCACCCCCCCTCGGTATTTATGCATGCCAGCCCCCCCCCTAGGTATTTATGCATGCCAGCCCCACCCCCTAGGTATTTATGCATGCCAGCACCCCCCTAGGTTTTTATGCATGCCAGCCCCCCCCTAGGTATTTATGCATGCCAGCCCCCCCCCGTAGGTATTTATGCATGCCAGCCCCCCCCTAGGTATTTATGCATGCCAGCACCCCCCCTAGGTATTTATGCATGCCAGCACCCCCCTCGGTATTTATGCTTGCCAGCACCCCCCCTAGGTATTTATGCATGCCAGCACCCCCCCTAGGTATTTATGCATGCCAGCCCCCCCCCTAGGTATTTATGCATGCCAGCCCCCCCCTAGGTATTTATGCATGCCAGCACCCCCCCTAGGTATTTATGCATGCCAGCCCCCCCCCTAGGTATTTATGCATGCCAGCACCCCCCCTCGGTATTTATGCATGCCAGCACCCCCCCTCGGTATTTATGCATGCCAGCCCCCCCCCTAGGTATTTATCCTTCCCTCCTTCCCTCCTCCTCCCTCCTTCCCTCCTTCCCTCCTTCCCTCCTTCCCTCCTTCCCTCCTTCCCTCCTTCCCTCCTTCCCTCCTTCCCTCCTTCCCTCCTTCCCTCCTTCCCTCCTTCCCTCCTTCCCTCCTTCCCTCCTTCCCTCCTTCCCTCCTTCCCTCCTTCCCTCCTTCCCTCCTTCCCTCCTTCCCTCCTTCCCTCCTTCCCTCCTTCCCTCCTTCCCTCCTTCCCTCCTTCCCTCCTTCCCTCCTTCCCTCCTTCCCTCCTTCCCTCCTTCCCTCCTTCCCTCCTTCCCTCCTTCCCTCCTTCCCTCCTTCCCTCCTTCCCTCCTTCCCTCCTTCCCTCCTTCCCTCCTTCCCTCCTTCCCTCCTTCCCTCCTTCCCTCCTTCCCTCCTTCCCTCCTTCCCTCCTTCCCTCCTTCCCTCCTTCCCTCCTTCCCTCCTTCCCTCCTTCCCTCCTTCCCTCCTTCCCTCCTTCCCTCCTTCCCTCCTTCCCTCCTTCCCTCCTTCCCTCCTTCCCTCCTTCCCTCCTTCCCTCCTTCCCTCCTTCCCTCCTTCCCTCCTTCCCTCCTTCCCTCCTTCCCTCCTTCCCTCCCTCCCTCCTCCCTCCCTCCCTCCCTCCCTCCTTCCCTCCTTCCCTCTTCCCTCCCTCCCTCTTCCCTCCCTCCTCCCTCCCTCCCTCCCTCCTTCCCTCCCTCCCTCCCTCCCTCCCTCCCTCCCTCCCTCCGAGGGGGGGCATTTCATTGATCACTCCTTTTCCCTCCCTCCCACCTGCTGGGCAACTTGGATTTAATTCTGTCACCCGGCACAATTTTCTCACACGCATGTAGTGGTATTCTTATTTATCTCATTCCAACGGCCGTTGGACCTGAAAAACTAAATGTGGAAAATATGTAATCCTTGTAATTCTGATTGCAACGTTTTTGCGCATTCCTTGCAGATTCCACGTCGCCACACAAGATTCGCGTCTGTCAACCACCTGCAAGGTACTTGTTTTATTATTATGCGTTTTTTGGGCAGTCGCTCCCTCTTCTGATTTTCTTGATGCCAACGGCCGTTGGACTTGCAAAATCAGTTTCCATCATTGCTGTTGTGATTTACGTGATGCCAACGGCCGTTGGACCTCCAAAAAAAAGTGTCTTTTTTTTTTTTTTTGCGTTATTTATTATACGCCAGTTTTATCAGCCGTTGCATTACGACGTTTTTATCTCTCCTAACTTCATTGCTGTAATGCCAACGGCCGTTGGCGTTGTAAAATAAAATTGTACTCCGGCTGATGAATTAATCCGCCCCTGAAGGTACTAGGTTTACTTACATTGGTTGTGCCAGTTGTGCTTCACGTGCAGTTTTTTTCAATGGAGAAAGACAAGGACGTTTCGGTGTCGAACCAGGAGAGAGAGGCAGTTGAACGGGGGGCCAAAAAACTGCCAGCCGAAGTTGTTAGAGCGATTGAGAAATTTTGGGATTTAATTCCAGCCATGGTTGTGATGAAAAAAGATGATGTACAAGCTGAAGTGGACGAAATGCCGGCCTTAATTTCCGACGATGAAGGGGATGGTGTCAACTTTATTCAACCGGGAAACAAACGTAAACTGAAACGCAAAAAGTAGTGCGACCTAAGATGTTTTTAAATGTATATGCCAATTTAATGAAATCATTTTCTGAGGTTGTGAAGGACCTGACTGTTTTAAAAATGAATGATTACAATAAATTAGGCAAACACACTAATGGGAAAACGCGTTTTTTTGGCCGCGATGTAAATCTTTTTGTTCGTTTTTTCCCTGAAAAAGATGGAGTCCGAGATCGTGAATGAAGTCTACGGAAGCGTCCTTCAAAACGTTTACAAACAAGTTCGCTTTCTGTCGCGTGTCATATTCGAGGAAGTTCGTGTCGCGCAGGAGAAGACAGGCCGCCACTTGGCCGTTTTATTGGCGTTTGATTCGTTCAGCCAAATGGAGAGGGTTATGTACGCCCAGCTAGCTGATATGAACTTCTGTATTCAAGAGGGTTTTTTCGTACCACAGATGGATCTAAGAGCGCCAATAGACCCAACGAGGGAGTTCCGCCTTTTGGTGTCGTTCATTACAAAGGGGCCAAAGATAGAGTTGGGGGAAGAGGAAGGGGCTCAGCTTGGGTGCACCTACGGGCGCGCATTTTACCCGAATGTTACGTCTTCCCTGCGCGTGAGGGCTGATGCGTGTGTAGGGGCAGAAGTACCCCTCAACATGAACTTTTTCTTGCTCTCTGACCCGATCGTGAGGGATGGGGATCCCATGCGTGGTATGCGAAATTGCTCCAAGGAGGGGTGTGGGTGCGACACAGGCCCTCAGAAGTGGTGTAGAGGATGTAGGGATGCCAGATATTGCAGTGAGGAGTGCCAGCGTGCTGACTGGAGTAGGCATAAGGATAGATGCGAACGTCTGAGGCAAGCAAGGGAGGGGCTGGCAGGGGTGATAAGGGGGGTAAACAGGACGACCATACTGGATGGAACCGAGGTCGACTTCTCTGAGGTCGACTTCTCCTTCACCTTCTACTACGGTTCTTCCTCATAGAAAAACTGGAAATGTAGAGTAATAATTTGCTTTTGAGGTTGGATAACTGGACGCATTTTGGTTGTAAAATGGTGTAATGGTGAATTCTCTTTTTACTTTGAAATTGGAATAAAATTGACCTGATTTGTGTTGTAAAATGGTGTAATAGTGGATTCTCCTTTCACTTTGAAATTGGAATAAAATTGACTTTCGTTTTCTCTCATGCGACTGTAGTGGGTTAAACAACAATTAGTGACCCAACGGCCGTTAGGGATTGGAAACCTCGCCTAACGTTTGCATATTTTCTTTCCGACAAAACCTCATTTTTTTTTAAGGATGGACGTCGATGTATGTTATGTGCAGAGGGGACAAGTTTGACGTCGGGGCCGATAATGGAAGGGGATATCTCACTGCCGTGGGAAATTTGGACCGAAGTCGCAGCTTTTATGGAGGCGCCCGACGTAGCCCGCTTTGAAGCAGTTTGTAGAGGGGCTAGGGAAGCGGTGTCGGGGAGGTATGAACCCCAATTCAGCTTTAAGTTAATTTCTGGGTTCGTGGACGCATTCGGGAATGGTCCTCGTACATTGATAACTGAGTCTCTTTTCCGAGAATTGTATGGCGGGCAAGTAAAGTGTGCAAGCGCTGATATCACCCCCTACACACTCGTCACAAGGGGAATGTATTTTAAGGTATATTGTGAAGAAGTTGAGGAGGTGTTAGGACGCCAGCCAGCACCAGAGGGACATGCACGAGCAAGGACGATGGGAGGGTTGTTCAGGTCCCAGCGTGCTGAGAGGAGACGTGTGTTGGAGAGGAATTGGAGGGGGTGGACAGCTCGCTTACGCCAATTGGGAAAGGAAATGGATGACTTGTACGATAATTATGAACTATGGGGGTTAAGGAGCATTTTCTGGTTCTGCGATACTCCTTATGACCCGGATGAGGACATTTTTTTTCCTCCGGGGAGGAGAGCGCGTAGGGAGGCAGAATGGGTGAAGCTTTTGGAGGGGCTGCCTCTGGAGGGGGGAGGAATGGCATGTGCAGTTCTGATCATGGGATTTGATGAGAACGCAGACATGAAGGCCTTATTAGAGAGGAGGTGTAGGGAGGAGGATATGGCAAGCGTTTTGGTGGAGTTAGCTATGCAGGTCCTCAGCGGAACAATCTTCCCCGGATTATCTCAAGTTTTTTGGGGGGAAGAAGGCACGCTTGCTGTATTTGGCCGAGAGTAGTATGTACAAGTGGAAAGGGGACATGATGTTGTGTTTGGATGAGGATTCTGAAGAGGTTGAATGATGAAACATAAATTTCATTAATAAATTTTGAATTCTAATATTGAATGAAATTCGCCAATTTTTGCTGATGGGTAAGGCTGATGGCTAAAGCTGGCTTTGATAATTTAATTATCTCTAATTCTGTCAACTGTCACATTTATATAAATTTGACATGAATTCGGCATTTTTTGGATTCCAACGGCCGTTGGACCTCAAAAAACATTTCTAGTGTGGTTAAAAAGTTGTGGGTATTTTGTTAAATGGAGTGACCAATGGTTGTGATTTATTTGATGCCAACGGCTTGACAAACATTGCTAGTGTAGCGCAACAGTGGTGGATAATTTGTTTAATGGAGGGGCCGTCGCATCTGCTTGTGATTTTTTTAGGCTGAACAGTCACTGAAAATGTCGACATTATTGCTCCACACCCACAAAAAACTCGTTCCGGAACTGTTCGAAGCGAATAGCACTGACAGGGTTCGAACCCAGGTCCACATTGATGTTGGGGAGTGAGGTAGGCCAGCCATCATGTTCCGCACACAAATCTGGCTCGACTCCGATCCCTGGCAGTGCTCTTCGCTTCGATCAGGTCCGGAACGAGTTTTTTGTGGGGTTGGAGCAATAAATACTCTTTTACCGGGAAGAGGCGTAATGCCAACGGGCGTTGGACCTGAAAAATTGTGTGGTTAAATCAAGTGACAGAATATGAATGTGATTTATTTTACATTTAAAAACATATGTTATTTGGGAGGACAAGAAAGTTGGTTTTTGAGGTGGTTATCTTACGGTTTTGCGATGGAGGAAACCTCTAACAATCCTGATGCTCTCGTGATCGTGTTTGTTTATGTGATATCTGTCAAGGCATCAAGAAGGAGAGGAGTCGCCCGTTGCTGAGAAGCTGAGGACAACTGTACTGGAAAGGTATGTGGACAAGGACAACTGTGGGTGTGGGGGGAACAGCTTGGTGGACACTACTTCTGACTGGCCTCTACCCGAGGGGGGTTGTGAGCCAACGGCCGTTGGAATTGAAAAACATTATCATGTGCTTTTTATTCGTTTGATAGGGTGGCAATAAGGCAGGATGTGTCTTTCATGCAGCTTAGTGGTGGCTATTACCATTTTTCTTCCAAGAAAGGCCTCCAAAAAATCTAGCTGAGCATAAAGATGGGCTTCACTGGTTCGTAAGGCATCCACCCTTCCCACAGGGGGGTTGTGAGCCAACGGCCGTTGGAATTGGAAAAACATTATCATGTGCATTTCATTCTTTCATTTGGTGGCAATAAGGCAGGATGTGTCTTTCATGCAGCTTAGTGATGGCTATTACCATTTTTCTCCTAGAAAGGCCTCCAAAAATCTAGCTGAGCATAAAGATGTGGTTGAATGGTTCGTAAGGCATCCACCCTTCCCACAGGGGGGTTGTGAGCCAACGGCCGTTAGACTTGAAAAACATTACCATGTGCATTTCATTCGTTTCATTGGGTGGCAATAAGGCAGGATGTGTCTTTTATGCAGCTAGTGGTGGCTATTACCATTTTTCTCCAAGAAAGGCCTCCAAAAATCTAGCTGAGCATAAAGATGGGTTGACTGGTTCGTAAGGCATCCACCCTTCCCACAGGGGGGTTGTGAGCCAACGGCCGTTGGAATTGGAAAAACATTACCATGTGCATTTCATTCGTTTCATTGGGTGGCAATAAGGCAGGATGTGTCTTTCATGCAGCTTAGTGGTGGCTATTTACCATTTTTCTCCTAGAAAGGCCTCCAAAAATCTAGCTGAGCATAAAGATGGGTTGAATGGTTCGTAAGGCATCCACCCTTCCCACAGGGGGGTTGTGAGCCAACGGCCGTTGGAATTGGAAAAACATTATCATGTGCATTTCATTCTTTTCATTTGGTGGCAGTAAGGCAGGATGTGTCTTTCATGCAGCTTAGTGATGGTTATTACCATTTTTCTCCTAGAAAGGCCTCCAAAAATCTAGCTGAGCATAAAGATGTGGTTGAATGGTTCGTAAGGCATCCACCCTTCCCACAGGGGGGTTGTGAGCCAACGGCCGTTAGACTTGAAAAACATTACCATGTGCATTTCATTCGTTTCATTGGGTGGCAATAAGGCAGGATGTGTCTTTCATGCAGCTTAGTGGTGGCTATTTACCATTTTTCTCCTAGAAAGGCCTCCAAAAATCTAGCTGAGCTTAAAGATGGGGCTTCACTGGTTCGTAAGGCATCCACCCTTCCCACAGGGGGGTTGTGAGCCAACGGCCGTTGGAATTGGAAAAACATTATCATGTGCATTTCATTCGTTTCATTGGGTGGCAATAAGGCAGGATGTGTCATTCATGCAGCTTTGTGTGGCTATTACCATTTTTCTCCTAGAAAGGCCTCCAAAAATCTAGCTGAGCATAAAGATGTGGTTGACTGGTTCGTAAGGCATCCACCCTTCCCACAGGGGGGTTGTGAGCCAACGGCCGTTGGAATTGGAAAAACATTATCATGTGCATTTCATTCGTTTCATTGGGTGGCAATAAGGCAGGATGTGTCATTCATGCAGCTTTGTTGTGGCTATTACCATTTTTCTCCTAGAAAGGCCTCCAAAAATCTAGCTGAGCATAAAGATGTGGTTGACTGGTTCGTAAGGCATCCACCCTTCCCACAGGGGGGTTGTGAGCCAACGGCCGTTAGACTTGAAAAACATTATCATGTGCATTTCATTCGTTTCATTTGGTGGCAGTAAGGCAGGATGTGTCTTTTATGCAGCTTAGTGGTGGCTATTTACCATTTTTCTTCCAAGAAAGGCCTATGAAAAATCTAGCTGAGCATAAAGATGTGGTTGACTGGTTCGTAAGGCATCCACCCTTCCCATAGGGGGGTTGTGAGCCAACGGCCGTTGGAATTGGAAAAACATTATCATGTGCATTTCATTCTTTTCATTTGGTGGCAGTTAGGCAGGATGTGTCTTTCATGCAGCTTAGTGATGGTTATTACCATTTTTCTCCTAGAAAGGCCTCCAAAAATCTAGCTGAGCATAAAGATGTGGTTGACTGGTTCGTAAGGCATCCACCCTTCCCACAGGGGGGTTGTGAGCCAACGGCCGTTAGACTTGAAAAACATTATCATGTGCATTTCATTCGTTTCATTGGGTGGCAATAAGGCAGGATGTGTCTTTCATGCAGCTTAGTGGTGGCTACTTACCATTTTTCTTCCAAGAAAGGCCTCTGAAAAATCAAGCTGAGCATAAAGATGTGGTTGACTGGTTCGTAAGGCATCCACCCTTCCCATAGGGGGGTTGTGAGCCAACGGCCGTTGGAATTGGAAAAACATTATCATGTGCATTTCATTTGGTGGCAGTTTGGCAGGATGTGTCTTTCATGCAGCAGTAGTGGTGGTTATAACCATTTTTGTGCCCATAAAGGGCCAGAAAAAGATGAAGATGTGTTTACAAAAATGTGTATCCTGTGGCACGAATAATTCGTAGTCAATAGGATGCCTCAAAATACTGTTTTGGCTGGTGTGTATGCCTAGGCGAATGGGAGTAGGGAAGAGCAAACAGAAGAGGCAGACGGAGGACAAGGGCGCCTCCTGCGAGGTTGGAGCTAACAAGAGGACGGAGATGGTGGCTGTGCTTCACCTGATGGATATGCCGCTGGAGGTGGTAACGCATGTTGCCAGTTTCCTAGGCTTGATTGATCAGGCACGTTTTGAGTGCGTGAGTCGGAAGGCGCAAGCTGCGGTTGCTGGGCTTGGCTGTCGATGGCGGGTATTTTGTGTTGCGGTGGCGGACAGAAGAGTGCCACGAGTGCCATTTACGCCGTATTTGTGGTCTACTAGACCATTTCACGCGTATCTAGGGAAGGAGCAGCTGGCGGAAAGGGGGGGGGCGTACCGAAGGGTCTGTCTGGAGACGTTTGACAGAATGACTGCAGTTCGGGGTTACTGGGAGGATTGGTCCCGTGACTTTCGAGACGAGAGGTGTATGTGGGGAGAAATGGATTTTGACGAACGCGAGCTCGAGAGAGACGAGGACTTAAAACAGCAAGTTGAGGAGAGGGAAAAGGTGGCTAAGGAGATGGAGATGCTGGCTGCTAATGAGTATATATGGGGATTGAAGAGCATGCTCTACTTTTCGAACGAACGTACCAATCGCGGTTTTCGTGATTGGCTGACGCCGTCGTACTTGGAGAGTCTTCCTCTGGATGCCGCCGAATTTGGACTGGCGCTGTGGCTGTTGGACAGAGGGGAGACGTCTACTGATGTGACGTCTGAGGCTTTAAGGCTTCTGGAGGACAGGAATAGAGGGGTTGAGAACCTCGTGGCCGAAATTGTCATACAAAAATTTACACAGAAAGCTAAAGCTAGTGGGGAATGGGACGAATGGGAAGATGGATCCGAAATCCTTCGCTTTTGCGGGGATGAGAATGAGGTGGAACTCGATTTCTATATCAGGGATTTGGCAAGGGTGGGGAGTTGGGCCGATTTTGCCCAGAATTGACGAGAAGCCTCTTTTCTTGTCCGATTGGAGGGATACCTATTTCGATTAGGAGTTTTGTGGATGATGTATCAATAATTTTAATTTTCAATTTTGCTATATGAGGCCGTCATCAATCGTTGACTTTGGGTGTGATTTTCTTGCGCCAACGGCCGCTGGGATGGAGAAATGTCAAAAGGGGGGTTGAGTAAAATATTACTTACGTATTACGCACGTGCCAATTGGCGCAGGGGAGGGATGGCGGAGACGGGCGAGCTGGAATCTTCGACCCGCGCTGCGATTGCCTGCGTGGCAGCAAACGTACTTAACCGGGCTCGCGAGATCCACGGATGGGTACGGCAGCACGAGAAGCGCCTGGGTCGCCAGTTTGCGGTTTTGGTCGTGTATGACTCGTTCGCCTCAGTAGGACGACAGATTAATCTCCAGTTGCTGGACATGTACTTCGCCTTGGCTGGCGGATTCTACAAGCCCACGCCGGCGGATCGGGTTCCACTCAATCGAGACATCGAGTTTCGACTTTTGGTGTCGTATGTCGGAAAGGTTGGGTGGGACCAGTGGGAGAAAGACCAGTGGGGGAAATTTCCAGACGCGAGTGAGGCGCAGCCGAGATTGACCGTATCGGCGAGAGTAGAGGGGGGGGGTTTGAAGGTTTCCATTTTACATTCGGGAATTCCGAGTCCGTGAAATTGACGTTTTCACGGATGATCGTTCTCCCGGGGGTGGGAGGGCCGATGCTCGGCTCGCTTCCAAAGTGTTGCTCGAATCAGGCGTGCTCTGTGGAAGAGGGTGTCCACCGCAAGTGCGGGGGTTGTCGAGACGTCCGGTATTGTGCTGCCGAATGCCAGCGTGCGGACTGGGAGGAACACAAGAAGTGGTGTAACAAGTATCGTGAGGCGAGAAAGTCTCTCAGCACTATGCACGGCGACGTTACAGACAGCTGGTCTGGTGTCAATTTGGCCGGACTTGTAATTCGGATGGGGGGTGAAGTGCATTTCAAGTTCAAAGGTGAAATGTTCAAGGTTTTTTGAGGGGACTAAATCGTACCCCAGGGCGATTTGTGAGGCGATGTCCGCGCTGGGGGAACAGTACCCCTGTTCGACTGCGTGAGGGGAATGGATTCTGCGACTGAAGAAATTTTGGGTGTGATTTTCTTGCGCCAACGGCCGTTGGAACTTGCAAATTAGGGTTTGATTTTCTTTGCAACCGGAAGTAGGGTGTGGTTTGCCACGTGGAAACATGGATGTAATTAATAAATGCATAATAAAACATTTTTCGTGCGCCAACGGTCGTTGGAGGCTGGAAACTGGTGTGTGATTTTGATGCGCGTTTTTTCAAGCAAAAGGCCGTTGACGGTGACAAATTTATATCAAACGGTGTCGGTGGTGTGCAGATGACGTTCTACAGGACGAAGGGGGGCGAGTGGATCGATATCACCGAATGGCAACAAAAGCGTGACGACTTGGAAGACAGGCTTCGGGGTGTGGTTAAGAGCGCGCTCAGGCTTTTGCCGGATATTAACCTGGATTTTAAGCCCAAGGGTGAAAGGTCATATTTGAGACCGGATGTCGCGAAGGCCGCGACTCTTGTTTTCAATATTGAGGGTCGGGGACTTCCAAAGCCGACCGTTGAGCCACTTGAGGAGGTGCTTGTGAGGTGTGGTGCTATAAGGCCCTATGATCCATCAATACCCAGCCCAATTCGTGTTCGGAGGATCGATGCGGATGGGAAGGAAACTTGGATACCGTTCATGCGGCACTATGATACCGGAGAAGGGTTTGAGGGTTTGGGGCAGGTGGGACGGTTCGAATGGGTCATCTTGAAGGACGGCAAGTACTTCAAGCATCACACTGACCTGATTCCAGACCGGCTGTTCATGTCTGCTGGAGATTGCATGGTCTGGTTGAGGGAATACGTGCATGAGTGGGGAAGTGCCGGTGTTGACGAGTTTGAGAAGGCGGTTCGTGAGGTGATGTTCGCGCTCGGGCAGGAGTACAAGTTCGAGTGCGTGACCGAGGCGAATCGATTCTGCGACTGAAGTGTTGGGTGTGATTTTCTTGCGCCAACGGCCGTTGGAACCTGCAAAATAGGGTTTGATTTTCTTTGCGCCAACGGCCGTTGGAACCTGCAAATTAGGGTTTGATTTTGCGCCAACGGCCATTGGCAGCTGGAAAGTTGGGTGTGATTCGCCACGTGGCAATATGGATGTAATCAATAAATGCATAATAAAAATTGTTTTCGTGCATTTTTCGTGCGCCAACGGCCGTTGGAGGCTGGAAAATGGTGTGATTTTCGTGCGCGTAATAAATCATTCTTGTTGTGTCAAGCCAACGGCCGTTGACGGTGAGAAATGTGTATCAAACGGTGTTGGTGGTCGCAGATGGCGGTCAAATGCACGGTTGCGTGGTGCCAGGAAGCGAGAGCAGGAGGGGATGACTTGTGCGTGCGTCATGTCAGCGTGCGAACGGGAATGGCAGGGAGGGTGAAGGATTTGTTTGCAAAAAAGGGGGATGTATCGCCCGGCATTGCCAGCTTCCATTCGGGACGGATTGCATGCCTTTTTGTGATGGACACGCCAAGTTGTCAGGGGAGATGCAAGAGGTGATCAAAGGAGGCTTGTTGTTTGTGCATGGCGAGTCCAGTGCTGGTGAAGGACCTCTTGTCCTGAGTTTTGAGGTGGACGGTGCTGGAAGTCTGGAAAGAATGGCGGTCAGGTCGCGGGAATGGATGTTGAATCACCCTGACTTTGACTCGTATGCCTACTGCCAAGGTTTCGGGGACGCCGTTTTTACATGGATGCTGTGCTCGGAGGATGACGTGCATGCGATTGTTTCGCATGACGACTTGGATATCGCAGGCGCCATGGGCGCAGACCTGTTGTTGTATTTCATGATTGGATGGGGTTGCGGATTTTTGGAAGGTGATTGGTGGGTCCCGCACCTCGCAAGGCTTACTTTTGCGGTCGGCGAATTGCCTGTACCTGTTGAAGTCTCAAAAACTCGTGTGGAGATGGCTGCCGTTCTGGCATCGGGGGTTAAGCGCCAAGCCCGATTTGCCATGACCGTTGTTGCTGATGCTGAGGGGGAGGAAATTGAAAAGGTCGTGGAAAGGGTCGTCCTGGCCTCTGCTTTGGTGGAGAGAGCAAGGCATGCATGCGACTAGGTGTTTTTGGTCGCCAACGGCCGTTGGACTTGCAAAATGTCCTGTGAGCTGAGTCCGTTTCTTCAATTGCGATGGACGTCGGTTGTGCAGGGGCAGGGTGTAGGATGGAGTGCGGAAAAGAAGGAAAGGAAGGGGGGGAGACTACAAAGGAAAACCTGATAGAGATTGTGGAGGCCGAACTGGAAGACCTGCCCGATCTGGTTCTCGAAGAGGACGGGCAATTGCACGCTGAACGTCTTGATGGCGTGGGCATGATGATGTCGGAGGTTGATGGGTATGGTGGAATTGCTAAAGGTGTATTGCGTAAATTGAGGCGTGAGGAGGATGTGGGGACTCCGGTGTCAAGAATCCTGTCTTGAATATGCCCATTATGCTGACCGTGCAGAAATCTATAATACGGGCAACTGTATTCGAGCCCTAATTAACAAATAGATATGCTCGGATAGTAGTACCTAAGTGGGATTTGTCCTACGTGAACGGACACTATGACTATGTGCCAAGTTGTACAATGGCACTAGGACCATTGGTCACTATCTTCACCAGATTATAGTATTGTGTCATATGCATGTCATACCATGCCGTACCGAGTCATGCATGCGCATGCACCATGTTCCAACATACCAGCTGTCGTTATCGACCCATTGTCGGCCCATGCCCATACCAGGGCCGCCGCCACCACTCACCTACCATAATTACCAATGTACACGCTACCTTGAGGTAGCCATGGAAAGCCACACCATATGGACGTAATAAATAATTTTCCTGGCTCCTGACGCTTAAGTTGGCAATGATTCACCACCTACAAATTATTAATTTAAGTCCCCATAATAATAACCCCATGCCCTTTAACATGGCATCGGAGGTCCGGGGCAAGATTTTTCAACGGAATTAACCAACCTCTAAGCGGCAGCTCACATTTATTGAGCGCCTTGATCATAGTTTATATTTTCATATACGGAGCAGCTTCGTCGAATTCTTGTACTTGATACGACCATGATTATGGCGCAGATGCTACCGTGAAATTCAAGGCTTTCAATCGACTTACTTCAATGTGTGGTAACACCAAATATTCGGGGTGACACCTACCGTCGCTAAAATCCGTCAAGAATTTCCCAAGCTCCGGTGCGCAGGCCAGATCTACGCTTTTATACTTATATATGCCCGAAACTGATCAAACGCCAACATCTCGGTGATGGGGACGTCGGCACTGAAGCCTGGCACTCAAAAGGTGCCGGCTCTGGTTCCAGGCAGCGCCAGTGATTTTTTACCTGGCAGCACATTTTTGGCCAAGTGCAGTGCGTTCAATCGGCGCGGGGTCACTGACGGGCTCCCACTGAGCCGCGCGAGCTGTGAGCATCGACGAGAAATCGGCGGAGCTGTTTACCTCAAGAATTTTTCATGAGAACCGGTCTTTCTTTTGTACCGGCACCATTTCGCGTGGCATCAACATTCTTTTGGGCGCATTCTTTTAAACCGGAATTCCTTTTTTTTTTAAACGGTCATCACTTCAAGAGCCCAGAGCCTGCCATGTTCCAAGTTTCCAAGAAAAAAGGGAACATTCCCTGGGTCCTGCTCTCAAGGCCAGCCTGCTGACACAGCTGCACACCACACTAAGGAGGGTGCTCACTAACTCCCCACGTTGTTTTCAGCACTAGTTGCAGTTTTATAATTCAGTCACATTTAACTAGTTGCAGGCACCACTAGCAGCAGTAACAGCTAGTTGCACTATCACGTGCCAGCACTAGACACCCACTAGCAACCAGTTGCCCCATACTGTAATGTAGGCAGCAGTAACAGCACAGTCCCATCAGCACCATCACACTGGCATCAACAAGCACAGCAGGCAAC
Organism: Mesostigma viride; assembly: GCA_009746045.1. Lineage (NCBI taxonomy): Eukaryota > Viridiplantae > Streptophyta > Mesostigmatophyceae > Mesostigmatales > Mesostigmataceae > Mesostigma > Mesostigma viride. The sequence goes on from RPFO01000123.1 coordinate 1,363,252, forward strand.
ACCAGCAGGAACAGAGTACACTGCATAGTCCATGCAGGCAGCTACCCACACTTGCCTAGCCAGCAAGGAGAAGTAGTAGCACCCAGCAGCACATGCATGACTCTCCACCACAGGCGTAGAGTAGATAGTAGCTGCAGTCAGCTGCACGCACTTGTCTAGCTAGCAAGTAGCAGTCCAGCAACCAGCTCTACATCCTCACGTCACAGTTCACCTTGTAGTAGTTGCAGTAAGTTGCATCAAAACCTGTTGGCAAACAAGTCAAAGTAGCACTACCAGCACCACACAAGAAACTGTACCCACACACAGCATAGATCGTGTGTGCACACACAACAGCTGACGTCACCGGTTTACCAGCCGCTACCAGTTCCCAACGTTTCGAGCTGCAACCCTGGCATCAACCAGTACCGGCTACAGTCTGCATCCAGACTCAACACTGAGCAACCAGTCTTTACAGTTTAAGAGCCTGTTTCCAGTTTGGCTCCACCCTCGTGTGGCGCACTCCATGTGACAATATGGGGCTACACAACCTTGCCCTCATTTTTCTTGCTGTTTTATATCAAGACCAGGGTGTCGTGTAAGGAGGGAATCCACTTAGGTACCCGACTACCCTCGCCCAGGATCTAGCATTTGTATTTATAGACAGCATCATGTGCAAGGAGGGTGTCAAGAATCCTGTCTTGAATATGCCCATTATGCTGACCGTGCAGAAATCTATAATACGGGCAACTGTATTCGAGCCCTAATTAACAAATAGATATGCTCGGATAGTAGTACCTAAGTGGGATTTGTCCTACGTGAACGGACACTATGACTATGTGCCAAGTTGTACAATGGCACTAGGACCATTGGTCACTATCTTCACCAGATTATAGTATTGTGTCATATGCATGTCATACCATGCCGTACCGAGTCATGCATGCGCATGCACCATGTTCCAACATACCAGCTGTCGTTATCGACCCATTGTCGGCCCATGCCCATACCAGGGCCGCCGCCACCACTCACCTACCATAATTACCAATGTACACGCTACCTTGAGGTAGCCATGGAAAGCCACACCATATGGACGTAATAAATAATTTTCCTGGCTCCTGACGCTTAAGTTGGCAATGATTCACCACCTACAAATTATTAATTTAAGTCCCCATAATAATAACCCCATGCCTTTTAACATCCGGCTCATGTTTTGGTCAGTTTTATGAACGACAATTGGGGTCGAATGCAACCCACTAAAGATGGGGAGGATGTTGACTAGAATGTGATTTTAGGATGAATGTAAATTTATTTAATAAAGAAGAATCATTTGGAAAAAATCGCCTGATGGTGTCAAGTTTTGTGCGTCTAAGGCCAACGGCCGTTGGGGTGTGTGGAATTTAACAGGGCCAACGGCCGTTGACCCTGCTGAATGCGTGCGTTTGCGGGTGGTGTAAAAAATATCGATGTGCACAGATGGACCCCATTCGATGCGAACATCCGGATTGTCAATGGGAAGGAATGCCGACGGACAGCGAGTGGTTCTGTCCCAAGCATTCTGACGTATGGGGGGCGTTGTTTGCCGAAATCGAGAGCGGGCTGATGACGATTGACCGTCACATCGTGACGAAAAAGTGGAAGCCTTGGCCCAACAACATGGTTTTGGTCTTGTACTATGTTGACAAGAAGCCTCGATTCATGCTGCGTGATGCAGAGTGGGTGATAGAGGAGGTGGGACAGATGCGACCTGGAGAGGGGATAGGCGGAGAGGACAAGCCGCCAAGGCATGTGTGGGCTTACATGGGAGACCATCCCGACTGTCCAACGGCCAAAGTGTGGCATGATATGGGAAGGGACCTGGCCACGGAGTCCGCGTATGAGTGCGCGCGACTCGTGACAGCGCTCTTGAAGGGGGAGGTGAAAGACCTGATGCGCAAGGGGGGGTTGGTAGAGCAGATTAGACAGCAGATTAGACGTGTGTGTGATTTTGATGAGGAGATTGATGAGAAGCCGGCAAAGAGGGGCAGGATGGACAGAATTGCTCAGTAAGAAAGAGAGGGAGAAAATATGATTTGATTAATCTGATGCGTGTAATTGAAACTAATTTATTTTGTCTCATAAAACTTCTTTGAACGGACCTTCTTTGAACCAACAATTATTGCACAAAAAGACTAGATTGAGAATTGTGTGAGAAAGACGCCAGAGGGGGTTCTGACGGTGCTCATTGCCCCTGTTATACAATGGCTGCTGTATGGGACTCATGGCAATTGCGCAGATGGCAACGAAATGCAAAATCTGTACGGAGCCCGTAAGGGTCGAGGGACTGTGCGCGGAACATTATAAGTTCCTACAAGAGCACGACCTCGAGTACCAACATGCCAAGGATCCATACGGGGTGTGTGGATTTCTTAGATGTGATAGACCACTGGAGGGATTGGATGTGTATTGCAAGACACATCTACCTTTTGCCGAGAAGTTGGAGGACGTGTGCGCTCGTGGGATCGCATACGTAGCAAGTTTGCAGATGTTGATGGGGAAGACCGGAATGACACGCTCAGTCCTCCACTTCACGGCAACGCACACTGGGGAACGGAAAGTTGAGCTGGTGCGCCTCGACAGGCAGGGACTCGAGATTTTGGCAGAGGGGGACAGCGCGTACGGGTTTGCTCATGGGCATAACGTTACCATGGGGGATTCCTTGCAGGGTGTGGCGCGGGAATGCGCGTACACCTTGATGACGCAGCTAGGATTTGTGGAAGCACAAAGACTGCACAAGGATATTTTGGAGCTTCTTCTTGCCGCAGAGCCGGTGGGACTGCCGAAGAGGCCTGAGGAGCGGGACCGTTTGATCAGGATGGTGGTGAAGGCGGATATAGATGCAGATGTGGAGGCCGCAAAGGCGAAGGCAGAGGAAGCGCGTCGTGCAAAGGAGGAATCGGATCAAGAACTGATGGAGAAGATGCAGAGCTCCAACAAAATTTTGCATCGTTTGGGGATGGCGGACGTCGCTTATGAATGGGAGTCCGGGAAGGGGAAGAAACAAAAGAGGAAAAGATAATAATGGGAATGGTCGCCCACTGTTCTTGTCACAGAAATGCTTTTGTTAATGCTGGCGAACTTGGGACGGTCGTCCGTATTTCAACATTTCCTTGCCTTTAAAATTGATTGATGGGTAAATAATAATACTGAGCAAGCCTTCCATTTTATGTGTCTGTCGTCATACAATTTCGTTATTGTTTCAACCCTTGCAACGAGGTTTTTCTTGTCCCATGCATGCAAGTCTCAACCTTGGTGTCATGGAACTGCTTGTCTTTGCATATTACAACCCATTAATGCTCGGTTTGCATCATCATGTTCCACCAAGGGAATAAATGAAGTAGCTATTGAAGCTTGCGTTAGAGAAATCCCCAAATAATCGACTTCTTCTGCTTTACTACTAAATTCTGGTTTATATCGCACAGGAACATAATTATTTTCAACACTAGAGTAACAAGAAAGTAATAAATATTCTGGGGCGAATTTAAATTGATCTTGTTGATCTGGAGGTATAAAAATAGGTATTTCACTTTTAATTACTTGATTTTTTTGTAATGTATAAAAAGGACAGGAAAACATATTCATTTACTTTACTATGCGTAGCTAAAGATCCAATTAAACCGGTATTAGGCCCTTCTGGCGTTTGTATAGGACCATAATGACTAGGTATGTATATCATGTAACGTGCGTGTTTGCAAGTTGGCCGTTGACACTCTACGACGGAGCCAATTTTCGGAAGAACCTGCCTCATTTATGAATGCATCGACTGTGTGCATAAATTGTGATCATTGAATTGAACAAAAAAATTCTCTTATTGCCCCAATCATGGCTATTCTCTTAATGCCCTATCATGGCTATTTGTTTGTGTATGTTTTGCCCATGTTATTACATTAATGGCATGATGTTGTGGATTGCTCTATCTATGATGGTTGTTCGTTTGTGTATGCTTTGCCCATGTTGTTACAGTAATGGCATGATGTTGTGGATTGCTAGCTCAATCTATGATGGTTGTTCGTTTGTGTATGCTTTGCCCATGTTGTTACAGTAATGGCATAATGTTGTGGATTGCTAGCTCAATCTATGATGGTTGTTCGTTTGTGTATGCTTTGCCCATGTTGTTACAGTAATGGCATGATTTTCTGGATTGCTCAACCTATGAGGGTTGTTCGTTTGTGTATGTTTTGCGCGCAGATCACAATGGATTGCACCATCTGCCGCAACAAGCGAAGCCCCCTTACTGGTTCCAAGATCTTATCCTACTCGATGCCAAGCAGGCTGGCGAAGGGTATCCCAGTACGTACTTTGAAACTTGATGCCGCAAAACAACTACAACTTCGTTTTAACCCTTTAGCCGTTTTGAGTGATATTTACAGCGGACATTACATTTTTGTTGCTACGGGATGAGAATTGAGCTTTGTAATGCTAGCAGGTGTCACCAACCAAACTGTCCGCTATTTGTAGTGGGCATTTATTGTTAGAGCTTGCAGCTGGGTCCCTGCTCCTCCACATGCAACCTTGGTGTTCATGAGCCCTTTACTAGCTTCCTTTATGTCAGGGGGTGCTATATTCATGAGCCCTTTACTAGCTTCCTTTATGTCAGGGGGTGCTATATTTGGCACCCATAGGACATTGCAATATGACCAATGACATGACCCCCAAGGTGGTGAATATATGTGTGTGCTTGTGTCCTATAATGGACCATAACTAACTATTAGGTTGGTTTGTGGACATTATCATGGAAAGTGACAATTGCCCGGTTTTTATAGCGGGCAGTTGGACACGGTTTTAAGGGTTGACCTATTAGCTTTGTCAGATGTGTGTGCTGCACCGCACCGCTTGCTAACATATTCGGCGGATTTCTTCTTTGTCGTCTGCGTGTCACAGCGTGCTTGTACGCACAACCACCCGCGTTCCCCTCCGCCGGCGCCCCCGCCGCCGGCGCCCCCGCCGCCGGGCTCTCCGCCGCCACCGGTGTTGCCCCCTCCCGCCGCCGCCCTTCCGCGCCGTCGGAAGCTGCAGCGGCAGCACAGCAAATGCCCCCTCCCCCCGCACCATCGTCGGGGCAAGAGGCGCGCGGCGTTCATGCAGCAAAGGCGGCGAAGGAGCGGAGGAAATCGGCGGCTTCTGGGTCATCGGGTTCCGATGCCGCGACGGCAGCAACTGGAAAAGCAACCCACCCCACACTGCCAGCTGTCCGGGTAGGTGTTACGCACAAGGATGTGATTTTCTTGCGCCATCCTTGTCCTTGTCCTTGTCCTTGTCCTTGTCCTTGTCCTTGTCCTTGTCCTTGTCCTTGTCCTTGTCCTTGTCCTTGTCCTTGTCCTTGTCCTTGTCCTTGTCCTTGTCCTTGTCCTTGTCCTTGTCCTTGTCCTTGTCCTTGTCCTTGTCCTTGTCCTTGTCCTTGTCCTTGTCCTTGTCCTTGTCCTTGTCCTTGTCCTTGTCCTTGTCCTTGTCCTTGTCCTTGTCCTTGTCCTTGTCCTTGTCCTTGTCCTTGTCCTTGTCCTTGTCCTTGTCCTTGTCCTTGTCCTTGTCCTTGTCCTTGTCCTTGTCCTTGTCCTTGTCCTTGTCCTTGTCCTTGTCCTTGTCCTTGTCCTTGTCCTTGTCCTTGTCCTTGTCCTTGTCCTTGTCCTTGTCCTTGTCCTTGTCCTTGTCCTTGTCCTTGTCCTTGTCCTTGTCCTTGTCCTTGTCCTTGTCCTTGTCCTTGTCCTTGTCCTTGTCCTTGTCCTTGTCCTTGTCCTTGTCCTTGTCCTTGTCCTTGTCCTTGTCCTTGTCCTTGTCCTTGTCCTTGTCCTTGTCCTTGTCCTTGTCCTTGTCCTTGTCCTTGTCCTTGTCCTTGTCCTTGTCCTTGTCCTTGTCCTTGTCCTTGTCCTTGTCCTTGTCCTTGTCCTTGTCCTTGTCCTTGTCCTTGTCCTTGTCCTTGTCCTTGTCCTTGTCCTTGTCCTTGTCCTTGTCCTTGTCCTTGTCCTTGTCCTTGTCCTTGTCCTTGTCCAGCCTTGTCCTTGTCCTTGTCCTTGTCCTTGTCCTTGTCCTTGTCCTTGTCCTTGTCCTTGTCCTTGTCCTTGTCCTTGTCCTTGTCCTTGTCCTTGTCCTTGTCCTTGTCCTTGTCCTTGTCCTTGTCCTTGTCCTTGTCCTTGTCCTTGTCCTTGTCCTTGTCCTTGTCCTTGTCCTTGTCCTTGTCCTTGTCCTTGTCCTTGTCCTTGTCCTTGTCCTTGTCCTTGTCCTTGTCCTTGTCCTTGTCCTTGTCCTTGTCCTTGTCCTTGTCCTTGTCCTTGTCCTTGTGCCAGCCTTGTCCTTGTCCTTGTCCTTGTCCTTGTCCTTGTCCTTGTCCTTGTCCTTGTCCTTGTCCTTGTTTGTCCTTGTCCTTGTCCTTGTCCTTGTCCTTGTCCTTGTCCTTGTCCTTGTCCTTGTCCTTGTCCTTGTCCTTGTCCTTGTCCTTGTCCTTGTCCTTGTCCTTGTCCTTGTCCTTGTCCTTGTCCTTGTCCTTGTCCTTGTCCTTGTCCTTGTCCTTGTCCTTGTCCTTGTCCTTGTCCTTGTCCTTGTCCTTGTCCTTGTCCTTGTCCTTGTCCTTGTCCTTGTCCTTGTCCTTGTCCTTGTCCTTGTCCTTGTCCTTGTCCTTGTCCTTGTCCTTGTCCTTGTCCTTGTCCTTGTCCTTGTCCTTGTCCTTGTCCTTGTCCTTGTCCTTGTCCTTGTCCTTGTCCTTGTCCTTGTCCTTGTCCTTGTCCTTGTCCTTGTCCTTGTCCTTGTCCTTGTCCTTGTCCTTGTCCTTGTCCTTGTCCTTGTCCTTGTCCTTGTCCTTGTCCTTGTCCTTGTCCTTGTCCAGCCTTGTCCTTGTCCTTGTCCTTGTCCTTGTGCCAGCCTTGTCCTTGTCCTTGTCCTTGTCCTTGTCCTTGTCCTTGTCCTTGTCCTTGTCCTTGTCCTTGTCCTTGTCCTTGTCCTTGTCCTTGTCCTTGTCCTTGTCCTTGTCCTTGTCCTTGTCCTTGTCCTTGTCCTTGTCCTTGTGCCAGCACCTTGTCCTTGTCCTTGTCCTTGTCCTTGTCCTTGTCCTTGTCCTTGTCCTTGTCCTTGTCCTTGTCCTTGTCCTTGTCCTTGTCCTTGTCCTTGTCCTTGTCCTTGTCCTTGTCCTTGTCCTTGTCCTTGTCCTTGTCCTTGTCCTTGTCCTTGTCCTTGTCCTTGTCCTTGTCCTTGTCCTTGTCCTTTTTTTCTTGTCCTTGTCCTTGTCCTTGTGCCAGCACCTTGTCCTTGTCCTTGTCCTTGTCCTTGTCCTTGTCCTTGTCCTTGTCCTTGTCCTTGTCCTTGTCCTTGTCCTTGTCCTTGTCCTTGTCCTTGTCCTTGTCCTTGTCCTTGTCCTTGTCCTTGTCCTTGTCCTTGTCCTTGTCCTTGTCCTTGTCCTTGTCCTTGTCCTTGTCCTTGTCCTTGTCCTTGTCCTTGTCCTTGTCCTTGTCCTTGTCCTTGTCCTTGTCCTTGTCCTTGTCCTTGTCCTTGTCCTTGTCCTTGTCCTTGTCCTTGTCCTTGTCCTTGTCCTTGTCCTTGTCCTTGTCCTTGTCCTTGTCCTTGTCCTTGTCCTTGTCCTTGTCCTTGTCCTTGTCCTTGTCCTTGTCCTTGTCCTTGTCCTTGTCCTTGTCCTTGTCCTTGTCCTTGTCCTTGTCCTTGTCCTTGTCCTTGTCCTTGTCCTTGTCCTTGTCCTTGTCCTTGTCCTTGTCCTTGTCCTTGTCCTTGTCCTTGTCCTTGTCCTTGTCCTTGTCCTTGTCCTTGTCCTTGTCCTTGTCCTTGTCCTTGTCCTTGTCCTTGTCCTTGTTTTGTCCTTGTCCTTGTCCTTGTCCTTGTCCTTGTCCTTGTCCTTGTCCTTGTCCTTGTCCTTGTCCTTGTCCTTGTCCTTGTCCTTGTCCTTGTCCTTGTCCTTGTCCTTGTCCTTGTCCTTGTCCTTGTCCTTGTCCTTGTCCAGCCTTGTCCTTGTCCTTGTCCTTGTCCTTGTCCAGCCTTGTCCTTGTCCTTGTCCTTGTCCTTGTCCTTGTCCTTGTCCTTGTCCTTGTCCTTGTCCTTGTCCTTGTCCTTGTCCTTGTCCTTGTCCTTGTCCTTGTCCTTGTCCTTGTCCTTGTCCTTGTCCTTGTCCTTGTCCTTGTCCTTGTCCTTGTCCTTGTCCTTGTCCTTGTCCTTGTCCTTGTCCTTGTCCTTGTCCTTGTCCTTGTCCTTGTCCTTGTCCTTGTCCTTGTCCTTGTCCTTGTCCTTGTCCTTGTCCTTGTCCTTGTCCTTGTCCTTGTCCTTGTCCTTGTCCTTGTCCTTGTCCTTGTCCTTGTCCTTGTCCTTGTTTCTTGTCCTTGTCCTTGTCCTTGTCCAGCCTTGTCCTTGTCCTTGTCCTTGTCCTTGTCCTTGTCCTTGTCCTTGTCCTTGTCCTTGTCCTTGTCCTTGTCCTTGTCCTTGTCCTTGTCCTTGTCCTTGTCCTTGTCCTTGTCCTTGTCCTTGTCCTTGTCCTTGTCCTTGTCCTTGTCCTTGTCCTTGTCCTTGTCCTTGTCCTTGTCCTTGTCCTTGTCCTTGTCCTTGTCCTTGTCCTTGTCCTTGTCCTTGTCCTTGTCCTTGTCCTTGTCCTTGTCCTTGTCCTTGTCCTTGTCCTTGTCCTTGTCCTTGTCCTTGTCCTTGTCCTTGTCCTTGTCCTTGTCCTTGTCCTTGTCCTTGTCCTTGTCCTTGTCCTTGTCCTTGTCCTTGTCCTTGTCCTTGTCCTTGTCCTTGTCCTTGTCCTTGTCCTTGTCCTTGTCCTTGTCCTTGTCCTTGTCCTTGTCCTTGTCCTTGTCCTTGTCCTTGTCCTTGTCCTTGTCCTTGTCCTTGTCCTTGTCCTTGTCCTTGTCCTTGTCCTTGTCCTTGTCCTTGTCCTTGTCCTTGTCCTTGTCCTTGTCCTTGTCCTTGTCCTTGTCCTTGTCCTTGTCCTTGTCCTTGTCCTTGTCCTTGTCCTTGTCCTTGTCCTTGTCCTTGTCCTTGTCCTTGTCCTTGTCCTTGTCCTTGTCCTTGTCCTTGTCCTTGTCCTTGTCCTTGTCCTTGTCCTTGTCCTTGTCCTTGTCCTTGTCCAGCCTTGTCCTTGTCCTTGTCCTTGTCCTTGTCCTTGTCCTTGTCCTTGTCCTTGTCCTTGTCCTTGTCCTTGTCCTTGTCCTTGTCCTTGTCCTTGTCCTTGTCCTTGTCCTTGTCCTTGTCCTTGTCCTTGTCCTTGTCCTTGTCCAGCCTTGTCCTTGTCCTTGTCCTTGTCCTTGTCCTTGTCCTTGTCCTTGTCCTTGTCCTTGTCCTTGTCCTTGTTTGTCCTTGTCCTTGTCCTTGTCCTTGTCCTTGTCCTTGTCCTTGTCCTTGTCCTTGTCCTTGTCCTTGTCCTTGTCCTTGTCCTTGTCCTTGTCCTTGTCCTTGTCCTTGTCCTTGTCCTTGTCCTTGTCCTTGTCCTTGTCCTTGTCCTTGTCCTTGTCCTTGTCCTTGTCCTTGTCCTTGTCCTTGTCCTTGTCCTTGTCCTTGTCCTTGTCCTTGTCCTTGTCCTTGTCCTTGTCCTTGTCCTTGTCCTTGCCTTGTCCTTGTCCTTGTCCTTGTCCTTGTCCTTGTCCTTGTCCTTGTCCTTGTCCTTGTCCTTGTCCTTGTCCTTGTCCTTGTCCTTGTCCTTGTCCTTGTCCTTGTCCTTGTCCTTGTCCTTGTCCTTGTCCTTGTCCTTGTCCTTGTCCTTGTCCTTGTCCTTGTCCTTGTCCTTGTCCTTGTCCTTGTCCTTGTCCTTGTCCTTGTCCTTGTCCTTGTCCTTGTCCTTGTCCTTGTCCTTGTCCTTGTCCTTGTCCTTGTCCAGCCTTGTCCTTGTCCTTGTCCTTGTCCTTGTCCTTGTCCTTGTCCTTGTCCTTGTCCTTGTCCTTGTCCTTGTCCTTGTTTGTCCTTGTCCTTGTCCTTGTCCTTGTCCTTGTCCTTGTCCTTGTCCTTGTCCTTGTCCTTGTCCTTGTCCTTGTCCTTGTCCTTGTCCTTGTCCTTGTCCTTGTCCTTGTCCTTGTCCTTGTCCTTGTCCTTGTCCTTGTCCTTGTCCTTGTCCTTGTCCTTGTCCTTGTCCTTGTCCTTGTCCTTGTCCTTGTCCTTGTCCTTGTCCTTGTCCTTGTCCTTGTCCTTGTCCTTGTCCTTGTCCTTGTCCTTGTCCTTGTCCTTGTCCTTGTCCTTGTCCTTGTCCTTGTCCTTGTCCTTGTCCTTGTCCTTGTCCTTGTCCTTGTCCTTGTCCTTGTCCTTGTCCTTGTCCTTGTCCTTGTCCTTGTCCTTGTCCTTGTCCTTGTCCTTGTCCTTGTCCTTGTCCTTGTCCTTGTCCTTGTCCTTGTCCTTGTCCTTGTCCTTGTCCTTGTCCTTGTCCTTGTCCTTGTCCTTGTCCAGCCTTGTCCTTGTCCTTGTCCTTGTCCTTGTCCAGCCTTGTCCTTGTCCTTGTCCTTGTCCTTGTCCTTGTCCTTGTCCTTGTCCTTGTCCTTGTCCTTGTCCTTGTCCTTGTCCTTGTCCTTGTCCTTGTCCTTGTCCTTGTCCTTGTCCTTGTCCTTGTCCTTGTCCTTGTCCTTGTCCTTGTCCTTGTCCTTGTCCTTGTCCTTGTCCTTGTCCTTGTCCTTGTCCTTGTCCTTGTCCTTGTCCTTGTCCTTGTCCTTGTCCTTGTCCTTGTCCTTGTCCTTGTCCTTGTCCTTGTCCTTGTCCTTGTCCTTGTCCTTTGTCCTTGTCCTTGTCCTTGTTTTCCTTGTCCTTGTCCTTGTCCTTGTCCAGCACCTTGTCCTTGTCCTTGTCCTTGTCCTTGTCCTTGTCCTTGTCCTTGTCCTTGTCCTTGTCCTTGTCCTTGTCCTTGTCCTTGTCCTTGTCCTTGTCCTTGTCCTTGTCCTTGTCCTTGTCCTTGTCCTTGTCCTTGTCCTTGTCCTTGTCCTTGTCCTTGTCCTTGTCCTTGTCCTTGTCCTTGTCCTTGTCCTTGTCCTTGTCCTTGTCCTTGTCCTTGTCCTTGTCCTTGTCCTTGTCCTTGTCCTTGTCCTTGTCCTTGTCCTTGTCCTTGTCCTTGTCCTTGTCCTTGTCCTTGTCCTTGTCCTTGTCCTTGTCCTTGTCCTTGTCCTTGTCCTTGTCCTTGTCCTTGTCCTTGTCCTTGTCCTTGTCCTTGTCCTTGTCCTTGTCCTTGTCCTTGTCCTTGTCCTTGTCCTTGTCCTTGTCCTTGTCCTTGTCCTTGTCCTTGTCCTTGTCCTTGTCCTTGTCCTTGTCCTTGTCCTTGTCCTTGTCCTTGTCCTTGTCCTTGTCCTTGTCCTTGTCCTTGTCCTTGTCCTTGTCCTTGTCCTTGTCCTTGTCCTTGTCCTTGTCCTTGTCCTTGTCCTTGTCCTTGTCCTTGTCCTTGTCCTTGTCCTTGTCCTTGTCCTTGTCCTTGTCCTTGTCCTTGTCCTTGTCCTTGTCCTTGTCCTTGTCCTTGTCCTTGTCCTTGTCCTTGTCCTTGTCCTTGTCCTTGTCCTTGTCCTTGTCCTTGTCCTTGTCCTTGTCCTTGTCCTTGTCCTTGTCCTTGTCCTTGTCCTTGTCCTTGTCCTTGTCCTTGTCCTTGTCCTTGTCCTTGTCCTTGTCCTTGTCCTTGTCCTTGTCCTTGTCCTTGTCCTTGTCCTTGTCCTTGTCCTTGTCCTTGTCCTTGTCCTTGTCCTTGTCCTTGTCCTTGTCCTTGTCCTTGTCCTTGTCCTTGTCCTTGTCCTTGTCCTTGTCCTTGTCCTTGTCCTTGTCCTTGTCCTTGTCCAGCACTTGTCCTTGTCCTTGTCCTTGTCCTTGTCCTTGTCCTTGTCCTTGTCCTTGTCCTTGTCCTTGTCCTTGTCCTTGTCCTTGTCCTTGTCCTTGTCCTTGTCCTTGTCCTTGTCCTTGTCCTTGTCCTTGTCCTTGTCCTTGTCCTTGTCCTTGTCCTTGTCCTTGTCCTTGTCCTTGTCCTTGTCCTTGTCCTTGTCCAGCACTTGTCCTTGTCCTTGTCCTTGTCCTTGTCCTTGTCCTTGTCCTTGTCCTTGTCCTTGTCCTTGTCCTTGTCCTTGTCCTTGTCCTTGTCCTTGTCCTTTCCTTGTGGTTGTCCTTGTCCTTGTCCTTGTCCTTGTCCTTGTCCTTGTCCTTGTCCTTGTCCTTGTCCTTGTCCTTGTCCTTGTCCTTGTCCTTGTCCTTGTCCTTGTCCTTGTCCTTGTCCTTGTCCTTGTCCTTGTTTGTCCTTGTCCTTGTCCTTGTCCTTGTCCTTGTCCTTGTCCTTGTCCTTGTCCTTGTCCTTGTCCTTGTCCTTGTCCTTGTCCTTGTCCTTGTCCTTGTCCTTGTCCTTGTCCTTGTCCTTGTCCTTGTCCTTGTCCTTGTCCTTGTCCTTGTCCTTGTCCTTGTCCTTGTCCTTGTCCTTGTCCTTGTCCTTGTCCTTGTCCTTGTCCTTGTCCTTGTCCTTGTCCTTGTCCTTGTCCTTGTCCTTGTCCTTGTCCTTGTCCTTGTCCTTGTCCTTGTCCTTGTCCTTGTCCTTGTCCTTGTCCTTGTCCTTGTCCTTGTCCTTGTCCTTGTCCTTGTCCTTGTCCTTGTCCTTGTGCCAGCACCTTGTCCTTGTCCTTTTCTTGCTTGATTTTCTTGCGCCAACGGCCGTTGCAATTTGGAAATTAGGGTGTTATTTTTTTTTGCCCAACGGCCGTCGGAACCTTGAAATTAGGGTGTGATTTTCATGCGCCAACGGCCGTTGGAACCTGTAAATTAGGGTGTCATTTTTCTTGCGCCAACGGCCGTTGGAACCTGGAAAATAGGGTGTGATTTTCATGCGCCAACGGCCGTTGGAACCTGTAAATTAGGGTGTGATTTTCATGCGCCAACGGCCGTTGGAACCTGGAAATTAGGGTGTGATTTTTCTGTCGCCAACGGCCGTTGGAAACTGGAAATGGTGTCATTTTTCTCGCGCCAACGGCCGTTGGAACCTGGAAAATAGGGTGTGATTTTTCTCGCGCCAACGGCCGTTGGAACCTGGAAATTAGGGTGTCATTTTTCTCGCGCCAACGGCCGTTGGAACCTGGAAATTAGGGTGTGATTTTTCTGTCGGCAACGGCCGTTGGAACCTGGAAATTAGGGTGTGATTTTCATGCGCCAACGGCCGTTGGAACCTGTAAATTAGGGTGTGACTTTCATGCGCCAACGGCCGCTGGAACCTGGAAATTAGGGTGTTATTTTTCCGGCGACGGCCGTTGGAACATAGTACTGACCTTCCGGCTATCTGTATGTTTTTTGCATGTGATCAGGGGCGTCCGTCAAGGCAGAGAACGGAGGAAGAGCGGAGGAGGTGGGCTTACAAGATTGAACATGGGGTGGCGGAAAGGCATCTCACAACATTTTTTGAGGAATGGCGCCAACGAGCACCGGGCACCGACTTATGGTCGGGGATTGTGAAGACCTTTGAGAGGAAGGGGCTGCTGACGACACGTGCTGGAAATGCGAAGCCCAGCATTTTGGACTCCTGGGAGCCAGCGCCGTCCTCTCAAGTGCACGACAAGAATCTAACCGACACCATACAGGCGGCGTTTCATCTGCGGCAGAAGATACGCCTAGTGCCAGACGATGTCGACCTCGTGGGGGGGTCCGCGATTGGGACTCAAGTACGGGTCCTTAGTAGCAACTTGTGCCAACTCCCGGAACTAATGAGGCATCGGACGGTGACGGTGCGGAATTGTAAGGGGCTCGCGCCGTGGTTCGTGGGGGCCGGCACAAGTCTGACGAAGGCAAAATGTGCCGTGCTGATCTTCCGGTTTGCGTGGCAGGTGCTGGCAGACCAGGAGCCCGATTCTTACAATGCCTGGCTGGAAGAGAATCCAGGGTTTTCTGACAAAATTAAAAAACTGACGGGGGAGGACAGTGACCGTGCCGTGCAGAGGTTCGGATACTTTCGTTCGCCAACGGCCGAGGAAGGGAGGGCCATTCTCCGGACGTACTCCAAGAAGGATATGGCGGCCGCGTGCTCCGAGGAGTTGATTACCATGGACTTGAATCCGTCCGAGTGGTCAGATGCATCTGACCGTGAGGCAGTACTGGAGCTCACGAACACCGCGTTGGACTACATGCTCGACTACGAGAAGCCTTTCGTGTTTGCGCAGTTTGCCGTGCTGGACGGCAACCACTACACGCAGATGTTGAAGTCCGTGATTTTTGAGGGCTCAGACGAGCAAGTGAGGACTGCGATAGCTGGCGAGATTGCGGGTAAACAAAAGGGCAAGTACGTGGAGACAACCGAGGAGGCGTTTGATTTGTGGAGGGGGTTGGTGAGGGACGCGGACAAGTTCATGTACACCAATCTGGACGTGCTCAAGGGCTGGGAGGTGGAGGGGGAAGCACTGATCCCGCCCATGAAGGACATGCGGACGCCAAAGGTAAATATAACGGATCGGGTGTGGGAACGTTTTAGGCACTAGATGTGATTTTTGTTCGCCAACGGCCGTTGGAACCTGGAAATTAGTGTGTGATTTTTCTTGCGCCAACGGCCGTTGGAACCTGGAAATTTGGTTGATATTTTTCTTGCGCCAACGGCCGTTGGAACCTGGAAATTCGGTCGACATTTTTCTTGCGCCAACGGCCGTTGGAACCTGGAAATTAGGGTGTGATTTTTCTTGCGCCAACGGCCGTTGGAACCTGGAAATTAGGGTGTGATTTTTCTTGCGCCAACGGCCGTTGGAACCTGGAAATTAGTGTGTGATTTTTCTTGCGCCAACGGCCGTTGGAACCTGGAAATTAGTGTGTGATTTTTCTTGCGCCAACGGCCGTTGGAACCTGGAAATTAGGGTGTCATTTTTCCTGCGCCAACGGCCGTTGGAACCTGGAAATTAGTGTGTGATTTTTCTTTCGCCAACGGCCGTTGGAACCTGGAAATTTGGTTGATATTTTTCTTGCGCCAACGGCCGTTGGAACCTGGAAATTCGGTCGACATTTTTCTTGCGCCAACGGCCGTTGGAACCTGGAAATTAGGGTGTGATTTTTCTTGCGCCAACGGCCGTTGGAACCTGGAAATTAGGGTGTGATTTTTCTTGCGCCAACGGCCGTTGGAACCTGGAAATTAGGGTGTGATTTTTCTTGCGCCAACGGCCGTTGGAACCTGGAAATTAGGGTGTGATTTTTGTTCGGGAACGGCCGATCTTCCAAAGTGTAAGGACAAAATGTCAGGTCGTGTGTTGTATGACCGTTTTTTGTCTCAAACACTGATTCACATTTCATGCATGCAGGGGAGAGAGGCGCATCGGAGGGTTGCCCTGATCGGAGGGGGGCTGAATGCAGAAGACGAGGCCGTTTCCAAAAAGTCGAGGGGGACGGCGCTGCTGGAAGTGCACAACTATTTCAAGACGCACATGGAGGAATCCTGGGATAAGCCGGAGGTGCCCCTTCAGGACCAGAAAGAAATATGGAATTTGATTCATGGGGTCTCAAGCAGCACTGAGAAGGCAAGGAAGGACGGGGAGGGGGAGGAGGGTGGTGAGGAGCGGGTTGGAGGGCGATTGAACGAGGGTGGTTTGTCCGAATCGGAGAAAACCCAAGTCTACGACTTCATCTCGGCTGTGAAGGATGAAACGGTCGCTCCGAACGACGACAGTAGATGTGGAATACCGATTGAGGACAAGCTGGCCAAGGAGCTTGCAGAGTTTCTGGACATCGTGGCAGCGGACAAGCTGGACGGGGAGGGAAGGGTGATGAGGAAGGGGGGGGGATCAAACAGGAAGGGTGGAGGAGTCTAGCCCGCTTTCGATTCTGGCCGTCTATCATGGCAACCGTGAAGGCCAAACACGTTCCTCCTCAGTGCTTGTATGACTTGACATACATGGCCAAGATCTTCTGCGAGGTGATGGTCCAGCTTTTCATGATCTACAACCGCGATTTGGGGAAATACCCCGAACCACGCGACCTCGGCTGGTTGCCGATGCAGCCTTCGGAATCCGACAGCGCCCTTCAGAGGGTGGTCGATACGGTCGCTGTAGCTGCCAAGAGAATAAGGGCGGTTATCAGGCCAACGGGGAGGGACGATTCCACCTTCCCACTTGCACTGCTGGAGAGGACGGATTTTTGGACGACCCACAAGGAGGAAACGAAATGGTGGGTCCTGATTGCGCCCGAACCCCCAACCGAACAGGCTGTGGTGCCCCAACCCGTACAGCCTGTGGCGGGGGCTGTGGTGGTGACGGGGGCTGTGCCGGAGGAAGGCCAAGCCGAACATGCCGAGGCAGAGGACGTCCAGTCGGGTCGCCAAAAAAAGGTGGGGGAGAAGCGGGAACCCCCGCGGAAGTTTGGGTCGGAGGAGCTGGCATCCGAAATCGAGCAGCAGGGCCCGTGGATTTCTAAGAAAATTTACGGGTCTGACGGGGAAACGACCTGTGAGTTCATGATGAAGACTTTTGCGTGGGAGAAAAGCGATGGGCCGACACGGTTGGCTCAAGTGGTACTTAATGCAATGGAGGGGTTCGAATTTGTTGCGAAGAGGACGGGGTTGACGAACCAGCCGGATATCAAGAATGGGATATGGCTGCTGAATTTGGAACACCACGCGAAGCTGTGGAATGATGAGGAATTGTTGAAGGGTCGAACGGGTTCGTGGGTGGAGAAAAGGGACTGGAAGGCGGCGAAGGATTGTGGAGATTTCAATGGTGTGAAGGACGACTGGTCGTCGTACCTAAGCGATTTCACGGGATTCTTCAACCCACCCGTGATCTTCATTGGGTCAAAGGAGCAGGTGGATGGGTTTAAGGTCCTTCTGAAGGTACTTGGGAAGCGGCCACAGGGGGAGGATATTTCCAATCCCAACGGCCGTTCGGGCAAGGAAATTGCGGGTGCAGCCCAGAAGCGTCAGCTGGAGACGGCAGGCGCTGGCACCAAAAAGAAACGCCGGAAGCGCGCCGCCTCGGAGACCCCCGCGGCCGAAGACGTCTCAATGGGGACGCCCTACCCTCATGATGGCGGCGTTCGGCCGGAGGGGGATGATGAGGATGTCGGGTCACAGGGGGGTGATGATGGGGAGGAGGTTGGTGATGATGGTGACGGCGGTGATGAGGGGGGCGGGAATGAGGGTGGTGATAAGGGGGGCGGGTCGAAGGACGGAGAGGGGGGGGTTCGAAGGGCGGAGAGGGGGCGGGTCGAAGGGCGGAGAGGGGGGGGGTCGAACGACGGAGAGGGGGGCGGGTCGAAGGGCGGAGAGGGGGGCGGGTCGAAGGGCGGAGAGGGGGCGGGTCGAAGGGCGGAGAGGGGAGGGGGTCGAAGGACGGAGAGGGGGGCGGAGAGAAGGGCGGAGAGGGGGCGGAGAGGGGGGCGGGTCGAAGGGCGGAGAGGGGGGCGGAGAGAAGGGTGGAGAGGGGGGCGGGTCAAAGGGCGGAGAGGGGGGCGGGTCCAAGGGCGGAGAGGGGGGCGGGTCGAAGGGTGGAGAGGGGGGCGGGTCAAAGGGCGGAGAGGGGGGCGGGTCGAAGGGCGGAGAGGGGGGCGGGTCGACCGGCGCATCGGGGGAAGGGGGGAAGGAGGGGGGGGAGGGGAGGGAGGCTCGAAGGGGAATTCGGGGGCGTCGGGGGGGGGATGCTGGGGCGTGCCGTCGACTACTGCAAAAAGCTCCTTTCGCCTGGCGGGCACGTTCGATCAAGAGCAACGGCTAGTCATCTGTCAAAGGGTAAGTTAATCTGAGTGAATATGGTCGGTTAAATTATGATGTTTGCATATTCCCAAGTTTGATTTGCGAATGTAATGATAACTAATTGCGCCGCTCGTCATTGCTTGTCCCACCCACAGGTGACGAGTCTGAAGAGGAGCCGCCAAAGGATGTCATGCATGCCGGCCCACCCAAAGGGTTTGTGGAAGATTCGGAAGAATCGGAAGAATCGGAACCGGAGGATCCAGCGCCACAAAGACGTGTCACAGTTACCGCAACCCAGCCCAAGCCACTAGACAAGAAAGTGCCACCACCAAGTTGGCAGCCGTGGATGGAGAATCTGGAAGGTGTGTGGGGGGGAAACGGGTCGTGCCCCGCTCGCCTGTTGGATGTCCGGTTTCGGTATTGTGCAAGCACGGCGGTGAATTTTGCCAGTATCGGAAGAACCAACTCCAGCGCCTTGATACGTTGTGGAAGCCCACGTGGGCTGCTGATTCGGTGGCTAAACTCAATGCAGACCCAATGAAGCTGGCACACATGCCTGATTTCCACGTCGACACGTTCCTGGTGCATGGAGTCGTTCGAAAGGTGGATAAAACGGGCGTGTGGTGCGTTAAATTTTGGGCAGAAGGGTGTGACGAAAAGGGAATCTGGATTAATGGGGAGAAGGGGACGATGCCCAACATAATTTTCAAGGTACAACAAGACGAGATGCGGAACTGTTTCAAGCCACCTGAGGGAACGTATTTGGAGTGGTGGATGGACAAGGGGTACCTGGCGACCAGATCTTCCCCAGCGACCAGATCTTCCCCACGACTCCAAGAGAAGGGGGGAGACCAAGCCGCAGGGCAGGGCAAACGAAAACCTCAAGGGAAGGCTGGCGCAGATGTGCGGGAGGGGGGTGTAAAGAAGCCCAGCGGACGGGCACCTGTAAAGAAACGCCTGTTAGTAGGTAGTTAGATAGCTTACTTGATCTGAACTCGTGTACATTTGTAAAGATCGATCTGTACATCTGTCTCCATCTGGAGCATTCACTTGACTATTCAAAGTTCAAGTGGGAATTACTGGTTGGGTTGTGCACAGGCTTGTGCACAATTTTGGCAATAATTATAATTCGTTCTATAAATAGAACTCGCGGGGTCGTGGAGAGGGTTGTGCAATTGTAAATAATCTACAACTTGTCTCACTTGCTTACCCTCCGAGTGCATGACACTATGACAAAAACAGCCAATTTTACCCCGACTTGAATAAATTTTAATAAATGTTAATAAATTTTAATAAATTTAAGCAATCTAGTAATGAAAAGTGCACGCGGAAAGCGCACCAGTGACCAAATGGCATGAAATGGTAATGATTTCATGTGGAAACGCATTCACAATGAGCATCAATTGTCATGTATTTGTTGAAATGGCGTCTCCTCAAGTAATAAAATTTGGCATGGGTATTGTAGATTGATTGTGGCCCCCCCCCCCATTGCCGCCACATCTGCAGCGAGGGGAGTGGCGTGCTGCTCGAAAGCTTCCTTAAGGAGGGTGCGGACGATGGTGGCGGTCGCGACGGTGGGAGGGGGCACCAGATCTCGGCTTCGGAGCGCCCGAGGAGGGAGCAGAGGGCGAGGCGCTGGAGCCGGGGGCGATCGATTCATGCGGTGAATAAAGCTGGAGGTCCTCAGCGATGTTGCAAGGAGTGCCATTTGGCCATTGGCCGCGGTTGTGGGAGAGGAGGTGCGAGCACAGGTCAACAAGCGAGGCGTGCGTCCCGAAAAACAAAGCTTCCATGAAGGCTGACGGGGTTCGAGTCGATCCAGTAGCCAGGTGCGGTGATGTCAAAGGCGATCTCGCACCATGCAGCTAGGTTCGCCAGGGCGACTGCGCTAATTCATTGGGCTCCTGAAGGCGACGCTGTGGGCGAGGCGAGCCCGGGGAGCTGCATGGGCGACCACTGGTGCGCGACTAGTGTCAGGGTCAGTGCTGTACAGCCTGTACTACATTGCAATTGTGACACCGCTGCAGGCCTGCCGGGCCTGAGGGCGAAGCTGCAGACGTTTATTTTCAGGGCTTCGCGCAGCCGCCAGGCTGCGTTTCGTACAGAGAAGCGTTTGCTCCTCATATATTGCGTAACAGCTTCGGGAAAGTATATCAGCGTGTGCGTCTTAGAAAGACGAAGCAATTGTGATTTTCACAGCCGAATTTGGTGCTCAAACGTGAAAGTTACGAGCTCCGCCATCAGCCATGGCTACCTCGTGGCTCGTCCTCGATCATGGGGTAGGCGCAGCTCAGACTTGCCTGCCGTAGTGCAAGATTCTTTTCCAAGTACGGTCCTTGGACCTCTTTGGGGCATGTTGCATGCCGATCTCATCTCCGTAATTTATAATCTGATTTGGCACGCCGCAAAGGTGAAAACCATTTGCGTTTAGTGCCGGTACGCGGAAAACGCGGAAAAACGCGATCTGCGAATGAATCCAGGCCGGAATCGAACTGGGGACCTCTCGCACCAATTTTGCTGACTATAGGACGGACGTCTCCGGATCCTAGGGCATCGCCAACTGACACCTACAGTCATCCGCAAAAGTTCTAGCTCCTTTCCGGGGAGTGATGCAGGCCTTTCGGATTTGGTACTAGATAAATCATTCGAGATCTGTATGTAGGAGTACTACACACGTGTCTGCACGCGAGACTTGTTCAGTCTCGCACCGTGAGACGGGCTGAACACAGCTGGAACCTTCTTGAGAAGGGGGGGGCGTAATTTATAATTGTCATTAAATGTATAAGCGGCTGTGAGTGTCCAGTTAGGGGGCACATGTGTTTTTTTCACGTACTTGTACATACTGCGTTTTGTCTCCTTGATACTGCGTTTGTATTCTATCCAGCTATAAAGCATTCAATCTATATACATGGTCAACACTCAACCATTTTGAAATTACGACTATGGATGCGGAGGCGATCATGAGCCCCGGAGTGAATGCAGGCTTCAAGATGGCCCATGAAACAACCAGTCAGGTAACAGGACAATTATAAATAGTTAAACACTTGCTACAAGCCAGACCATGCATCTAGGGTCATCATCACAGGGGCTCAACGAAGCCACTGCATGATGCCCAGGACGTAATTCTAAGCAAGGACCGCGCTACCCTTCCCCACATTGCAGATATCCAGGGACATCAATGCCTTCCTGGGTGCCTATCCACCTTGACGACAGGTCGATTGTAGACGTGTGCCTCACCCTGCATTGGCAATAAGCTATGCGAGTCTTCTGGGCAGGAACAGTGCGGCCTAGAGTGCGACGTCTTGTCTGACTGTCCAAGATACCTGGTACCAGCAACACATTGCTCGCAAGTCTGAGGCCACACCGCTGCCATAACCAGGACCTGAAATCCCTAGTGCAGACAAGCAGACCAACACAGTGACTTCGCGTGCGCGGAGCGACAAGACAGCCATGCATGCGCATATGAGGTTCAAACGGAACGAGCGCGTCACTCCTCGTCATATCATATCTTCCGCATCAAGTGCGCAACCAAGAACACTCCAAATGGCCTTTACCGCCACCGCCTCTGCAAGGGCTGCTGCAGGTGAGACGGCAAGCCACACATGCTGTCATGCCTCCGCCTGGCATGCTTGTGCGCTCCCAGCTCGCATGCGTGCATGGGCCGCGAGTGGACAGAGACAGGACCCGAATAGAGGAGGGAACACGGCTTCCCCTAGCTCCACAGCACAGAGCGGAATTCCGCTGGCTTTGTGCCATGGTTTGTCTCATGGATGTTGAGAACGTCGTTCAGTCCTTGGATGATAGCCTGTACGCGACCTGGAAGAGGGCGCCTGCGCGATGAAGAGGACCCACGCGAGTGGACACTGTGTTTGTCAGATTTTGCGCACATGTGCAGCGCTATGTGGTGCATTGCATCTCGGTTGCACATGCATTCTCCCTTGGTAAACCGACAGCCTGGTGCATCATAGAACCCGCACAAGTGACATGGAACGCAAACTACAAGTAGAAGCAGCTGCTAAATCAGGCTGGCTCTTCCAGAACTACTGGCCCAACAGAGGAACGCAAACTTTCATGAAACTGGCCAGCGGATTCCATGCGAGGCAACAACGGTGAGCCATGTCTCCTGATCAATTAGAGGTTCTGCACATAAACAAATCCTTGGTTGTGCTCCGCATGTCGCATATAATCAATCAACGGTCGCATGCCTCTGTCGAAAAGCTACAAAGCACACTGCAAGTGGTTTACAGCCCCCAAGGACATGCATCTTCCGTGAAATTCTTCATACATAGAGTAGACATATCGGCGAAGGTACGCACCTCCAACCATAAGGGCAGAAATAAGATTGCCCATCTTGCCGACCCTGAGGATTGCACCTTTTGCAGCCCCAAGCTTGTCGAAGACAGGATCACTCGCAAGCAACTGCAGCATACAACATCGAAACCTTCGTGTCATTCAAAACCTTGTGACATGAAAACGCAGATGAGACAAAACGAAACGTTTAGAAAACGAAAAGAAACTGGAACCACACGTAAAGCAATCGAGGATAGCTGCAATTGGAAAACCTACCGCCTTGTTGGCGGCCTCGATACCTTGCCCCCTGCGCCCTACAGTGGAAGAGAACCGGACGAACGAGCCAAAAGGCGACGGTGGGGTAATGGATGCCATATGGATTAATAATTGCAGGAGAAACCAAGCAGCTCGCCTGTTTGGTATATGCCTTCCCTACCAGGCTGTCAACCAGCTTCCGCAACCGTCTCAAGTTACTTATGACGAAGGCCAATGCGGCCGCACTACTGATAAGCTCGGCTTCGAGTGGCAGAGCGTCTTTGTCAGTGTGAGCGACTTAATTTCCCTCCGTTTATGTGTGCCAACGGGAACAACACCATGGCCAAGGGGCAAGGATGCCTGATGCATGAGTGACGACACTCCATGCTGGAAAATAATGCCTGCTGATGCTGGGCTGATGCTCCAATTGCCACGCGTGGAAAACGTTTGATGCTTTCAATTGCCATTCAGGGTGCATTTAACCCCAGAAAGGTACATCGAAACCCTGGCATGCTGGTTTGACGAATCAATGCTGGAACTGCACCCCAGGTAGGCCTGCCATAGCGCGCCGCGTTACAATGAGCGCAGTAGCAGCCCAAGTGGGCCACCCCCCTTCGTGTGCCATGAATCACGGCATCAACAAGCCTACTGGTGACTCGAATAACGCCATAGAAGGCAGGCCATGGAGGAAGGATATTGTCAGCGAGCTAAATCTGAAAAGTAGAGGTTGTGACCTTACGAAGGTAGCAGCTTAGTATTCCGGCATGGGAAATGATTCGCCATTAAACTAGTAACAGTTTTCTCGCTTTTGGCGTCAAAGCTGCTACCGAAATTTTTGTTGGAAATGGCTGACAAGGCACTTGATCCCGGCGTTAGCGATAACCCGAACAGCATTGTCATCCTGTCATCCTCTCGGGAATTCGATAAAAGATACAAGCTTTGTGAAACACTTGGAACTGGAGGTGTGCGCATGGATCATAATGTCACCCATATCTATCCTCTGGCTTATGTCTCATCCCGTAATTTGTGTGTCTTGTCCCTATCTTAGCGAGAGCCCAGAATGGGCTCCAATTCTTGATCGGGAACTGCAATATGCACATTCTACGAGCACGGTTAGGGATTTGGCACTTCTGAACCGTGGTAATTGGGATCATTTCGCCTCGTTCATAGAAATTCTATGTCGTTGCTTGCATTGCCCTACGCCCGTTTTGCGTCTACCTCTTTTCCCTCGCAGGTTTTGCGGTGGTTAAGGTCGGTATTGATCTTCGGACTAACCAAAAAGTTGCCATCAAAGTCGTTGACAAGTCCCGCTATGCCCCGGGAGATATGAGTTTGGAGAGAGAGATCGAGGTTTTAACCCAGGTAAATGTCCCCATTCTCCCTCATTCGTTTGTTGATGATCGCATTTGAAAGCCCCTTTCGGACGTCAAACCCCTTGTCTGATTGCTTCGCTTATCTAAAGCACATTGCGATGCATCCACGTCTGCTCTATGCTTGTACGCGCGTGTGGCCCTTGGAGCAATGAAAAGTCGCATTGCCAAACTGAGGGTCTGAACGTCTAGGACGAGATTGAATAGAGGGTTTCCATTTTCTACAACCGCAGAATGAGGCCTTGATTACCAAAAGCTTGTTATTTTCCCACCCGTGGTGCTCCCGCAGGTGCGGCATCCAAACTGCATCCAGCTTAAGGAAGTCTTCATCACCCCGAAGAAGGTTTTCCTTGTCACGGAACTGTGAGTAGGGTAGTAGGCATTTCTTCCCTCACAGTTTGGGTCTCCATACAAGCCTGTGTGTGGAATGGTCTGTGCAGCGGTCGAATTTTCGGCGGTGTGCATTTAATCCTGGGGCCACCCTGTTCGCTACTGCACACTAGTTTCATTTTATGTGATGCTGGACATGTGTCATGTCGGGAGCCGTGGTATTTGGTTCCTCTTAAGATAGTCATCATGGTGAAGTGTTTTTTCCGATCCAAGACTTAGTGTCTCGTGCCAGTGGTCCCCCATCGCCGGTCTGCCTCAGGCTAAGCTGATATATCCCGTTACATGCAAGTTGTGCCAATGTCTGGCCTACCTTTTCTTCCATTATTTCGCCCCCCTCACCCCAGCTCATGATCGCGTGAACTCCCTCGGATCCCTACCCCCCCCCCCCTGCCAGGGTGACGGGTGGTGAGCTGTTGGACCGTCTGGCTGACAAGGGCAACTACACGGAGGAGGACTCGTCTATCCTCATCCACCAGATCCTGGACGGTGTCGCGTACCTTCATGAGCTGGGCATCGTGCACAGAGACCTCAAGGTATGCTAGCATAAACAAGCTGGGGACGTCAAGGTGCACTAGCATGAGAACACCATTGCTGCTGGATGTGCACACATGGGCTCTTCAACTGGACATCTTGAGGGGCTGAAGACCACAAGCCATCCAACTGACTGTCTGGTGGGCACCTCGGCACATGTCCAGCCCATGCAGGCGCGGCTAGCCTGGTCCGCGTTCCCTGCTATCCCGGGTTCCCTGCTTGCTGGCTGGCCACCTTGTTGCTGCTAAACCTGCCCGCGCGCACTTGGCATCGCCAAGGCATAGTGGCCTTGTAGCATGCGTCTGCATACAATGTACCCGGCGGCTACTACCCGTCACACCCTTGGAGTTAGGAGTTATTTTTATTTTTCACACATGAGCTCCCTCTGTTGCTCCCATTTGGTTGCTGCTGCAACCCTCAATAGCAGTAAACAACAGGGAAACGTGGCAAGGCCCATTGGCATTTGACAATGTGGCAGGTACCAAGAAGGTTAGCAGCCCGGGGTGTCTGGTGCTTCGGTGTCGGCCATTGTTTTGATAAACCTGACCGTGTGTTAGGTGATTTGTGTCAGCATGTCTGCAGAGTTACGGTCGATGCCAGCGTGCTGAGCCCAATGATGCCGGGCAGAGAGGATTGCAGGGCACATAGGGCAAGCGGCTAGGGTGCCAGGGGGACCCCGTGCAGAAGATTGGCTACCATGTGAGCATGGTTGACAAGTCATATGGTGTTGGGGCTTTGGCATAGACGTCTTCCCTGCATACGCGGTACAGCCGCTAGTAAGGCGCTGCTCATAGGGAGACATGGCGGTGGGGACCAGCGTTCCCAGACGACTGTGGACACCTGCCGGGTGGTTGCATTTCCATACTGTTTGCCCTGCCTATCTGTAGCATGGACGCTCAGTAACCCACCGTTACCCACCGTTATTACGGGACACTGTGTTGCCAGACACGCGTCTCGTGTGGCCCTAGCCCCATGTGATGGCGCTTTCGCCCGGTGGCATGCATATCTTGGGTCCCTTTGGCACTGCTATCGCGGCTCATTCTCCTCTGAGCTCACAGTAGTGTGGTGGACCAAATCATCAAGTGCATACCACCCTGTCTGGAAAGCACATGGCAGCACAGAGTGTGCCCTTCTGCGTCCCTGTATCCTCCCTTGTCCTTGGTGTCTCCCCGCTTAGCCCTGCTCCTGCCTGCCCCTGTTGCTCGGATGCCTTCGCCCTGCCACTTGTCTGTCTTTCCAGTTCGCCATTTGATAATATCCATCATGCATACTGGTCTAATGGCTTAACTAACTGACTGTTCCCTCTGTGCATGACCCACCCATACGCCCTGCTTGTGTGCATGACCTTCCGCCCCTACCACAACCCCCACCCCTACCATGACCCTCCCGCCCCTACCATGACCCCAGCTGGAGAACCTGCTGCTGGAGGACAGCTCGGACGATTCGCGTGTGAAGATCGCTGACTTCGGCCTGTCCAAGTTCTTCTCCAACGACGACGTGCTGCAGACACTGTGCGGGTCGCCGCAATACGTCGGTGCGTGCTGCAGCAGCACGGCCACATCACACCACACCTTCACTAACATGCCTTGGCCACATTGTCAACCAGCTATGTGTCCCCACCACACATTCCTTGGCTATCTCACTATTCTTGCCTAGGTGCACCCTCTACTGGACACCCGGCACTGGCGCACCCTCTGCTGGACACCTGGTACTGCTGCTGATAGGGTTGCTGTGCTGGGAACAAGCAGATGTGGAAGCATGCATGGTAGGGAGTAGAGGAGCAGAGCCACACACCTTTAACGGAGGCGGTTGTTCACTGGGAGATGGTGGGTTGGTCACCGTGGCAGATCCCTGTTCCCTCCTGCGTCGTGCCCATGCTTTCCCGTGCTCATGTGTTCTATGCCCCTGCTATCGTTGCAGCGGAGGAAATCCTGCCAGCCTGGCCATGGCACATGCAGCTGTTGTGCTCTACTCTTTTCTGACCGCTTGCTTGCCTGTCTTTCATCCCCGTTGTCATCCTCATGCTGGTGTCTGCTCCTTCCCCTTCCTCCTTGTGTTTTCGGTTGCAGCTCCCGAGGTGCTGGACGCGGGTGTGACGCAGATGACGTACACGCCCGCCGTCGACATGTGGTATGTGCACACTGCCGTAGCGAGGAGGTGTCATCCATGTTTGTTTTCAGTAGTGTGAGGCATGCTCTGTTTCGGCATCCTACAGTATAGTTGCTGCAGGATGTCTTGAGATGAGGCAGTTGCTTTACCTTCGAAAGGTGCAAACGGTGGCATGAAGGAGTTACCATTTTTAATCATCCTGCCTTGCCTTTCTACATGTGTGGAGAGTCCCATATTCTTTTGTGCTTCTGTTTTGTGCATTGCTGACACTGCAAGCTGGCTTTTATTTCATTAGCGGCGGCTGCCACATCTTCCTACACATCATCTCCACTCCAAACACCTGGGTGCATGGGGCGTGCCAGGCGATTTGAGCATACCACTTTTCGCCCTGCCTCACGCACGCCTGTCTGATCACCTCACCCTCCCCATCCAACCGGCTGCCAACGCACTGATGTGCCCGCCGGTTGACCCCTTCATGCATGCTTCTGCATGCCTCCCCACCGCACTCACCTGTGCCCCCGCAACTGCCTGTACCCCCCTCGGCCCGTCCGCCCACACCAGGAGCATTGGCGTGATCTTGTACATCTTGCTATCAGGCTACTCCCCCTTTGACGACGAGAGCGACCCTGTGCTCTTCCAGAAGATCCGCCGCGGCGAGTACTCCATGGGGGACCCTGTGTGGGACAAGATCTCCGATGAGGGTACGTGGTCGTTGCTTAGACAGTATTGCCCATGCCTCATGGACAGCGGTGCCATGCCCCGTGGATCTGGCAGCTACGCCGATCCCTTGGCGCCCTGTCTTTCTATGTCTTTGTGTCTC
This sequence comes from Mesostigma viride, assembly GCA_009746045.1. Taxonomy (NCBI): domain Eukaryota; kingdom Viridiplantae; phylum Streptophyta; class Mesostigmatophyceae; order Mesostigmatales; family Mesostigmataceae; genus Mesostigma; species Mesostigma viride. The sequence continues at coordinate 1,390,595 of RPFO01000123.1, forward strand.
TTCATGGGGCGCCTGAAGTTTGCCCAGACTTGTTTTCCATTCTTCTGCAGCGTTTTCCCTTCATTTTCACTCTCGGCAATCGCTGACCGCAGTGCCTGCGCATGAGCCTAAACCCGTAGATTATACGTCTGTCTTTGAACCACGTCACCACTGCCGTCTGGTTGTCTTATCTGTAACACCCCCTCTTGTCGTCCCCGCCCCTGTCGCATACTGGTGTCTCACCCCCGCTCGCACATAATTCACCAATACCCATCACACCCTTCGACGACCTACCCTCCCCCGCCCCCATCAGCCAAGGAGGTGGTTGCCGCGCTGCTGACGGTGGATCCGGACCTGCGGCTCACTGCCAAGGAGGCGCTCTCGCTCTCCTGGGTGCAGGTGCGTGCTCAAGCATAGTGTATGAGGTCAGTGGCTGTGTTAGGGCGAGCACCGTCTTTGTTGCCAAGTGGCACAAGCTACGAGCGGGAAGCCTGGCAGGACAGGATCGTGGGGTGTGAACACATGCTGTGCCGCATACTGCGCTTACAGACCTCCCTTTCTTGCTCCCTGGCTGGTTGTGTTTTTGCGGGGCCGCTGCATTGGGGTTGAGGGTCCACCCTGCTATGTTACAGCACACATGTATCTATATATATGCTGGGGGGTATGCCACCAGGAGGGTAATGCCGTATAACCAGGGCTGCATGCCCCAAAGTCTGGTGTGGATCTGGTCACATAGGGGGCAGCAGCCATGGTCATGGTTACATGTCATAAAGTGTGGCGCAGAGTCCGCACTGGGGCAAAGCAAAGGCATTAGCAGATGCAGCAGCGGCAGCAGCATGCGTGCGCAGAGGGGAAATGAGAAATGGGCCACCTGGCCATGGGATGGCAATGATTGATAGCTTGTGCTAAGAGGGTCAAGAACGGCAGCGGCATAGAATGAGCCGGGATTTTGGGTGCCTTGATTCCATCTTAAGTAGGGGTGGGGGGGGTGGGAGGGGGAGGAAGAGAAAGGGGGGATGTTTGACCTGCTCCTGATACCCAGTCGCACAGGCCGCCTACTAACCGCCCCTTGTAACATCCGTGTGGCCGCATCTCTTCCCCCAGGGTGTCGTGGCGCCGCCATCCACCCCCAAGCTCACTGCCACGCAGACGCAGCTGCGCGAGTACAAAACGAAGCGCAACAGCTGGCGGGAGACACGGGTGCGTAGCCCGCCATCCCACCATGCCTTACCCTGCCTCACCGCCATGCATCTGCCCGGATCCCATGCAGGTTTTACCTGTGTCATGTGTAAGGGAAACAACATGCCACCAAGCACAGGAGGTGAGGCAGAATTGTTGCCATGTATGGTGCGCGTGGTGGTTCTGGATTGATGCTTCTGGCGCATGTCACCGGGGTTCCCCCTGTCTGCCTGCTTGAGCGTTGCCCCAACAGCATGATCCTCCGTGCGTGCGGTGTGGAGGCATACTCGCTTACCTCGCAGGCTGAGCCTGGGCATGTTGTTTGTTTGCATGGCTTTTGCTGGTCACGTAATCTCTGTTGGGGACTGCTGCACATTTGCACCCCCAGCCACACGGGCATTCGTGTATCAATGTGTGCTGTCCTGGCCAGCAGGCAAGGGTGACCCCCTTGTTTTTGCCCTGGTTCTGCCAGCATTATGGTCTAAAATCATGGCGAAGGCCACGCGATTCCAGGTCTTTACGCCGTTTGACTTCGCCCCACCTCTTTTTTCTTTGTTTTGTAAACCTGAACTCCTGAGGCAAAATTAGGACGGCTGGGTCCTGATTTTAACAAATCCATTGCGCTGGGCATTGCCCTTTTTTGCTTCCTGTGGCATCAAATGCAGCCAAAGACTGCGGAAGGTGAAGGCCCCACCTCGCCCATGGTTGGCGAGGCTCAATAAACTGTCAGAGTACCAATGGAGGCAGCGTGCACTTGGGCGAGGCTCAATAAACTGTCAGCGTACCATTGGAGGCAGCGTGCACTAGGATTGACAAACTTTTGTTGTTGTGGTTGCCACTACGCGCAAGGTCATCCGCGCAAGGTCGCCATATGTGGCTGTTGTAGGTGACTACCTCAATCTTAGCATTTTCTTGTGTTTAGAGAGGGCCGGGCATGGTGAATGTGGCTATGCATGTCTACTTGTGATGCGAGTGCGTTTATGCTTGACAAACAAGTTGGTGGCATGTCATCTGCCAACTAGGCATTGTTATCAGCGTCTCTCACTTGGGGACGATCCTGATACTTGGCAAAGTGAGCAAGCTCCATCTTTCTTGCCATGCATTCTCCAATTGGTAATGTACCCCCGGCATATGTAAGGCAGCAGTCAGTACCTACTCTGCGTTGAGGCGCTGCCAAATGAAATGTTTTTTGGCTGGCTGATCACAACATCGATCGTATTGGTTGTGTCAGGTTGTACATGTTACCCATAATTTTTTAGTCACCATGCGGATCCAAGCACTAGTACCCATGCCGTAAAGGTATTGCTGTCAACGTTTCTATCGAGCGGCCTGATCGCAGTTTATTCCAGCGAGAACACTGCCGACACCAATCAAATGTGATTCCTGCGTACCAAAAATTGGGCTGTATGATCTCAAGGACGTATAAAACCTATTTCCTGATCTTCGCCAGAAAATACGATCGCAAACGTAAATGCCATGCGTAGCTATAGGCGCATGTCGCCATGGACAGGTTGTAGTTTTCCGCAGTGCACCTTGTGAAAGTGAACCCTTACCCCTACCGCTTGTACTGACCGGAACATCTCTATATATAAGTTTGTCAAGCGTTTGCAAACTCTGGTACCATGCAGTGATGAAAATTATACAGTTTCGATCTTCTCAGCTCAACGGTTCCTAATGAGCTCAATAGTTTCTGCTGCATTTGGTCACCCGAGAATCTCGCGCGAGATTCTCGGGTGACCAAATGCAGCAGAAACTATTGAGCTCATTACAACAACGTTGCGGCTGCCCCCACCCCCGGCTCCGCCGACCTCCGGACGAAATCGGCTAAGTCCAAAGTGAGAAACGGCGAAAATCGCACGGCGTACGCGGTCGAAAGCGTAAGTACCGTGCAATACGCCGTACTTTCATACCCGAGTTGCCGTACGAACCAACATGGTATTAAAAAACCAAAATTATAACATGATTCGGTACGATCGAGCCATGAGCCACGAGCGGACATGGCTGACGGCGGAGCTCAGAACTTTTGCGTCTGAGCCCCAAATTCAGTCAGGCTACTTGCATCAGATCAAAATTAAAATTAAATTAAATTAAATTATAACATGCCTCCGTTGGGAGATCATGTAGCACATATTCCTTCATGGATGGGTGGGGTGGAAGGAGCCGCGTAATCGAACTAACCTAACTCTAATCTAGCTAGTCTAGAAAAGTCCTAACTACCCTACTCATCAAAACGCCTCCTCCGCTTGGGGGGAGGTGGTTTGCCCATGTGCAGGGTCGGGCGTGTGCGCCTTGACAATCCTCTTCCACCGCGTCTTGTTCTGCATGGCGGTCCAAAGAAGGGAGAGAGAGTGGATTAAAAAATTAAATTTAAAAATTAAATTATAACATGCCTCCGTGGGAAGGTCATGTAGCACATATTCCATGATGGATGGGGTGGAGGAAGCCGCGTGATCGAACTATACTAACGCTAAGCTATCTAGAAAATCCTAACTACACTACTCATCAAAACGCCTCCTCCGCTTGGGGGGAGGTGGCTTGCCCACAGGGTCGAGAGAGTGGATGCGGTATTCAAACTGGGCTGGGACCAGTAGGTCATCCAGCAACATCTGTACGTAGTTCGTGACATGTTTCCCTACCTTTTTGGCAATGCCCTTGGGGCCAGGCCAGGTCAGAATGTGCCGCCCTGGCTGGCCAAGCCGCTGGGGGCCGGCCAGACCAAGGGCGGTGTCGACCTGGCTGGTGCGAGCAAGGTGTCCTACAATTGCTATCCTACGCTGTCTAATCTCGTCCGAAATACGAGGCATGCCCTGATACAAAGACTCTGATGACGGGCGCTTGGAAAACCCTACGTTCAGGACCTGTCGGAGCATCCTGTAAACTGTGCCGTCTAGCCTAGATGCCAGTGTGGGGGTGAGTGTCCACGCCTCGGCGCCATACGTGAGCACCGTGAGGACGAGGACCTTGAAGAGCATGCGCTTGCGGTGACCAGTCGCCCAGGCCCTTGGAGCGCCAGTAGGTGTTGAGCGAATGGAGCCCAGCCCAGGCCAGGCCAATGCGGGTGTCCACATCGTCGGCTGTGTCAGGAAGCCAGCTCCCTAACAGTTTGAAGCGGTCGTGGAACGGGACGGGATGGGGTTGCATCAGATGCGTCTTGAAAAGACGCATGTGCTAGTATAATCGGTTACGTACGGCTGTAACGCAGTATTTTGAAAATGCCACCAAAACGCAGCCTTGACAAGCAAATTCAGCTGTCGTCAGCGCGAAAAGGTTCGGCGTCCGCAGGAGTTGATGTCGCACGTGCTGCTGGCGACGGGAATGCCCGAGCACGTGCGACATCAACTCCTGCGGACGCCAACCTTTTCGCGCTCAGTGATCGAAGCTCTCCCCCCCGCTCTGCCTCCCTCGACGCAATGCTCTACACCAAATTCGTCGCCCATTCCCAAGAAAACCCGAACTTCCCATACCAAATGGGATGTCCGCTGCTTAGTTCGGCGCCGGCCAGCGGGATTTTTGCATCTTGGAAATCTTTACGCTCACGAAGGAACAATGTGACGATGTTATCAAGTTCCTGGCCCGCCATGACGAACTTTTCCTGCCTACCCCTGGCGACAAGGTCACCAAGCCCGCCTGGGAATGGCTGCTTCAAGAACCGGAGGCGTACTTGAAGGCAGTCATCATGTGCAGCTACCTGCGCTGCGACGCCCAGGACATCACCCAGATTGGCTACGCTGGCCTTCAGGAGCCTCCTGCATGAGCGCAGACGGGCAGCCACTGTCAGCAGCTGCAGCAACCCCGCAGAGCAGCACCTCCCCCAGCACGGACTCCATCCGAGCTGCAGTGGCGGAGTGCAGCTGGCGCCGATGGCTGAGCAGCTCGCCGCCCTGAACGCGCCTGACGGCCCACTCAACACTCTCTCGGCCAAGGTCAACAACATTGAAGCCAGAGTCGCACTTAACCCCTAAATGGTCTTGCGGCCGATTTTCCGCCAAAAATCGAGTTCCAGCCGATGCATCGGCCCCTTCTCGGGCGACCAAATGCCGCGAAAACTATTGAGAATTAGGAAACGTTTAGCTGAGAAGATCGAAAGTTTATAAAATACTCTAAAGCATGGTATATGGGTTTGCATACTTCTGACAAAGTTATAGAGGTGTTCTGGCCGGTCAAAGTACAAGGGGTCAGGGTACTTTTTCACGTACAACGCGCATTCCGGAAAACGACGACCTGGCCATGGCGGCTTGCGCCCACGCATGGCATTTACGTTTTCGTTCGAATTTTCTGACCAAACTTAGGATATTGATTTCATACGTCCTAAAGATCATACAGGCCAATTTTTGGTTCGCGGGAATGCCATTTGATAGGTGTCGGCAGCGTTCTTGCTGGAAAAAACTGCGATCAGGCCGGACGATAGAAACGTTGACAGCAATACCTTTCCGGCGTATTTTAAAGGATATATCGGTTTCTTTGTACTTTTTATGATACATATTAGTCGTAAACGTGCAAGGGTGGCCAGAAATCGCCGAATCCAGCGACCATGCTGCACAACTTTGGTGTGCCGAAATGCACCATTTTGCGGCCACCGCCTGGGCCAAGGTAACGCCATCCATGCCTGGTAAAGCTTAAGCATCGTTTTCCTATCGATGTTTGACGTTTATTTATACGTTCTAGCTTGTGTAGCACATTCTTTTTGCATTATTCATGCTCTTTCTTGACCCTGGCCTGGCCCCTTTCTAAAACACCCTTCTTAGATGCTTCCCTCAGTCAGTTGACCTGCCGGCCACAGGGTGATGGTGATAAGTTTTAGAGGCTGTATGGGTTTGAATACCTCCATACATGTTTGTTATACATTTCCCATACACATATTGCATGAGTGTGAGGCAGTTGGCTGGTCTCTGTGGCATCATCAAGCACGTAACTAGTGAGTAAAAGCTTCCCATTGACAGCATGTGCCACCAGGTGTGCTGGCCATCACCTGGCAAGCTATCGCACCTGGCAAGCTATCGCAGCTTAGGCCTAGATTATCCTTGCTAGGGCAGGCTGAAATAGGCTCAACATCACTAGTTTGTTGGTGGTGGCTGCCTCCTAGAATGCATGCCTTGCGTAGGGTATCCGTCACGGTACCACGTTACCTACTACGTGCATGGACAAGAAGGTGGCACCTGCACATACGGTGCCATACATAGTAATAAGGGCAGTGTGATGATGCAGTTACATGTTTCCCCATCATTGTGGATTAAGGGAAATGTATTGTTTGGCATGGTTGGTGGCCATATTAGTAGGTAGTTACCCCCTTGTGTTACGACCCGGTTCTTCTACTCTACCTCGACCCCAGGATCTAACCTGTCCTAGACTAACTAACCCGGTAGAAGAAGGAACCCTGTTCTGCATTTTGAAAGATCGTTGAACTCCCGACTCTAATGCTTTCCGATAATTGTTTCCATACTAAGCAATTGACACATTTACTTAGACATTACTGGCAATAACGTACATCCATGGTTCGACTAGCTATAACAAGCCATATCAAAGGTCGAACTCTCAACACAAGGAAATTGCAACACCTAAATTGGCCGACAACCTCGTGCGTACTCGGGCCACACATGGCCCTCGCCCGTACGATCACGGACAGGGTAGATCTATGCAGGACAACATTCTATTGCCCCGTAGAGAGGGCGCTGGTCCAGAACACACAGAGCGCCAACGGTCCAGGCCATAAAGTACGCAGCGCGGCGCGACTGCACCGGCCCACAGCACTGAACAATTGATACGTAACTGGACCGACTAATAAAAAGGGTCCTAACCACACGTAAACGTAGGAAGGACAACAGTCGTAACCACGGACTGTTCCGGAATAGCTGAGGCCACCAATAACGTAAGGCCTGAATTTACGGCCGTAGTAACACAGTTTGTTACGCGCCGTAACACCTCCCCCCATAAAAGGTAGGGAGTCCTCTCCCTACGTCAGGGGAGCATAAACACTGGATCATACACAGACGGAGGTAGGTCGGTAGGAATAAAAACCTATCGCACCCAACTATAACCCAACACAATCAACTAGCCACCCAGGGCTCCCAGCGCAAATAAGTTAACCTCGGGTCCACCCCCAAATGGTGTAGGGATCACCAGCACCACGCCGGGTGTGAGGCTCCCCTAACTGCCTTGCACTGAGGCTTGCCGGGCGGGACGGCACTAGGCAGGACACGCGTAGGAAACAATACTCGCACCAAGTGCCAAGGATAACCAACCAACTGGCCAAGCATAGAGGGCGACTCTATATACCGGAGGGACAACACCCTCAGGTCGGGCCTAGAGCCCTCTATCTACTGGCCATCAGCCTGGTAGGTCCTGCGCGTCGCTATCAGCACATCCAAGTACGCGCGGTAATGAACGACATCCTCGTCGTTGTCATGGCGGCCAATTGTAAGGTAGACATCCTCCCACACAACGGTAGGAAACAAAACCAGGAAAGCCCAGTAACACCGATGTTGGGTGATCACAATGAGCATACAAGCCTAATCAAAATGGCTACACTCGAACAATCAGGAAAAAGGGTTCCAATGCCCGGAGGCAGAGTACACGCAGATAGGGACGGCTCGCACAGGTCAGCCGAGGGCGCACCAACGTGGAGAAGAACAGATGCAACAGCAGATCCACGTTGGCATGCCACATCCGGATGTGCCGAATCTCACGACCCTCTCAGATGCGGAGATCCTGCATGTCGCGTGTTGGTGGACAGGGGACCACTAGCGCTCGCACGGGGCGGGGGGGGGCACTGTAGGCATCCGACCCCTGACCGGGCAGCGGCGCAGGCCGACAAGCGTCCCAAACCGCGGTAGGCCTTGTACAGCAGCATATACAACAACACCATATGGTACGACGGCCTGTCAGAATCCAGCGGCAGCGCTGGATCAGATAGAATGTCAAGGCGCTGGGTGAAGGCCGCGGAGCGGATCGACAGCATCCAGCCAGCCACTCGATCACCAAGCGCACCTGCTCCGCCAACTCCAGCGCGGTGAGACGACGGTAGGAGTGACCAGCACCATCCGCGGGCAGCGCACTCCGCGCAGCAGCAGCGTCGGTGGGGCCAGCCAGGGGCACGGCAGCCGTAGGCGGCGGCAAAACACTGCCGGAAGAAGACGACGCAGAACCCGTAGACAGCGCGGTCGCCACAGGTTCAACCGGAGGCGCCACGGAGGTAGGAATAGGGTCGCACGCAGGGGCGACAGGTACCTCGGGCACCGCGACATACTCTCGCATGGCCACAACAAGATTGCGGGGTGACGCGCCGATGACTCCTGACGTCGCGACAACGTCGCGCAAGGGTGCGCGACATGAGCGCTCGTAGGAGCGCTAGGGGCGCAAACCGACGCCACAGAGGCGCAAGTAGGCGTGGCACGCAGAGGTAGGCGGCACCACGAATTGTCAGATGCCGGACGACGGCGCCACAGAGACGGGAGACGGTGCGACTGACGCGCGTGACGTAGCAACATGATCGGGAAGCGGTGCAACAGACTCGCACGGCGTCGCACCAGAGTCGACTGGGGACGCGACAGGGGCGCGCACAGGCATGTAAGGGTCGCTCGTCAGCGCAGCAACAGCGGACGACAAGGCGACAGGGTCGCATGGAGGGGCGACAGCCGCGGCAACTGGGTCGCCCAGGTCCCACAAGGGCGCGACGGGCGCGCACCGTGGCGCAACAGGGTCGCACAATGGCGCAACAGTAGTGACTTAGATGACGCGACCGCGACTGTGGACAGCGGGCTCGAGTCGCCCAACAGCGCATCGTTGTCGAAATGAGTAGCGACAGCCACGGAAGACGTCTCTCCAACAACGGATGGCTTCGCACCAGCAACGGAAGGCAACGCGCGAGCAGCGGAAGGCATCACAACTGGCAGTAGGTGGGCACACCAAACGGCGTTGTTGGCGGTGCAACCGGCAGCCCAAAGCAGGCTACCCAAGACCGATCGCCAATGCAGCAGTAGAGATACGAGCCCAAAAGGGAAGGGTGCGGAAACTTGCTATCTGTCTCGCGTAGGTATTATCTCCTGACAAGATTCACAAGTTCGCACCTACTCTTCTGCATCACTGGACCAAGAAGGCCAGTCAGGGCGAGTGACCAAGTCAAGGACACGCTTGTTACAATGATGGGCATACAAGTCATGTAACCAGTAGACCAGCAGGGCAGATAGGAGGAGGCGCCACTGCAGGGGATCTTCCTTTCCTAACACATAGAGAAAGCCACTTGGGAATCTACAAGGGTATCGACCAAACTCTTGTGGGTGGGACGCAGTAGCAGCAAGTGCCTCAGGCTCAGTAGCGTTAAACCGACTAATTAGCGTTCCATGTCAAAGGTAGGGGTAGCAGCAGTCGTATCTTAGTACTGCAGCAACAACTTTGCCAAACAATAGAGGACCTGAAGGCTCTACAGCACAGTAGAGTTTACCGGCTCTGGTAGACACATGACTATATAAAGTGGAACATGGAGTAAATTTTTCAGTTCCTTCCCCCCCCACAAAGCCAATAGGTGTGCCCTCACACTAGGGTTAAGGGACAGCCCCACATGGGAGAGAAGAACAGACATGCAAACAACAGTGTGCAAAAGGTAGTAGGCATACAATTCAGCGTCTGGGACATGGGTAGGGTGTGCACTATCCTTAAACTACTACACATGCATTGTAGCACAAAACGAGGAGGTGGGTAGGCGGGAGTCTGTTCAAAAAAAAACTTGAGACTCATCAGCAACAACCATATACCTATAGTAAGTTCAATTTCATCCCAGGTAACACCTGCTATCGCAATAGGATCTGTACACGTACAGAATTTGGTAGGTGAGTCCGCCGTTTCCACCACCAATTGGAGAAACACACACCATAAATAACCATGATCCTTAAATTCATCACGAGCCTGGTATCCATTGTAAATTCATCACGAGGCACTAATACATCCAATAGGAGACAGACGGTAGGTTCAGATATAGGCACAAAAGTAGTATCAACCAAGGACTTTTCAACTTTGTAGGGGCGATCGGGTATCCCATAATAAGTACCATCAGAATAATGCACGTTGATAGGAGCACGATGTGGGGTAGGGGCTAAACCTAATCTCTAAACTAGCCTTGCTCACAAGGAAGCTAGTTACCCCACTATCCATAAGAACCAACAATACATCAAGAAGGTCATCACAATGAAGGAAAGAGTCCACAACGGTAGAAGGAACAGTAACTTAGACCACCGTTTACAAACATCAGGAGTCTAACACATAGTGGTAAGGTATTGTCAGCATCCACAGTAGTAATAAATACTTGCAATCATGTGTCGTCAAATTATGTGTTCGTAGACAATGTAATGGTAAGTGCACCGACATCAAGAGTGATCGGGGTGTCAGCAATAGAAGACGAACCAGTATCACATATATCTAGTTCTTCAACGTAGGAGGATTCTTCCTCATAATAGTAGCTAGTTCAGACGTGATACAGGTAGTAAGGTAGTGTGGAACTAGCACTGAATCAGGTAGGCGCCACCTATTATGGTTTTGCCAGGACTCAGAATTATTCTGAGTTAGTAGCATGACAAAGGTAAAGAATTGTTGGGGAGTAGACATCCAACTTAGGGATACTAGCAAACAAAGGTAGAGAGGGGGGCTTAGGGGGGTGGGCACGGTCATATGTACCAATAGGCCCACCATCCTCATCCGATACAAAGGGAGGTAAGAACCTGGGGCTGGGATAGGTTTTAACCAGAGGGTTGGAAGGGGCCACAGCCTCAGGAGCATGACCAGACATGTATGGAATAGTATATTCTTCCCTAACAGACGAGTAGGCGTAGTGGTCATAATTCTTATCATGTAAGGGCATGGTACTAAAATCACTATTTTTTTCTAATTCAGCCACACGCGAAGGAGCTTGTGCAGCCTCATAAGCGGTATCAGGGTACACTATACTTTTCGTCCGAGGGTAGTAAAAATGATCCGAGGCGTAAATTACGAGGTCTTATCTTACTACCTAGATACGAGGCGTGAGATCCAACGCCGTAATCATTACTACCTATCATCCTACGTAGTAATTTTACTAGCCGTAAGTAAGAGTAACGTTACGACTGCACATCTTTGGTAGTACATTACCGACAGAGTAAATTACCGCGACGGGTCTTGGTTGGTAATCTACCACCTGTAGATTAGGTGCCAGTGATCCGATGCTGTAAGATACGTTTTAGTAAGTTACTTCGGGGATCTTTGCCTGTACACGGCCAGATGGATAATTATATTGTAATGGAGAAGTGGGAGAACGTGCGTGTCTATTAGCAAATGCAGCGAAATATAAAAATGTAGTTATCAGCCTTTTTCGCCTATTCAGCAGTTGTCGTTGTCGGCCGTTGTCAGTAAGCGGCTATAGATTATGTGTGCTGGGGCCGGTGAAAAGACGCTAGCAAAGTTCGTCTGAATGGCGTCCAATAGAGGGGATTTTATTCTTAGTGGATTGTTGGACGAGGAGAAGGCGAGGTTGCTGGCGGAGAATGCGAAAGAGCAGAGGGAAGCAGCGGAAGCCGTGCGTGGAAGATGAGGTAACGGGATGGAGTGTGGGCCCTGGCTTCTGGTTATGAAATGATGGCGGTTGCAGGCCAGCCGTGCTCGCTGGTAATGGGTGCGTGGTGTTGAAATCCAAGTTCTGCGCGTATTCTGTTTTTTGGTCAATGATTGAAGGGATGTCGCCTTGTTTTATTTTTGTGCATCTGCGTCCCGTCGTGACTGCCTCGTCATGGACGCCCAGGGGTAGAAGTTCGAACGAGGGAATGATTTTTCAAACGCCTGGATATGTTATGATAGTACGAATAAATGGTAATGGGTAGAGGCGGCCAAAATTTTGTTGGAAGTGTGCCAACGCCGCACATACGACTTGAACAACCCTAGGTATCTTAGGAAAAGGAAACACGGATACGTCGGAGTGGAGGAAGAGGAAGACGATGACGATGGTGAAGACGGAGAGGTTTACAATGGAGGCCTTGAGAATGGGGAGACATTGAATCAGGAGAGCAGGGTAGCGGTGAGTGGCCCGTCATGAATTACATTGTGGTTGCAGTTGTTAGCGAGGCGTGTTGATTGCTTCTTGCCGCGGGTAATCGCTAGCGCGCATAACCTTCTTTTTTCAACAGGTGTTCTGGTGCATTGACTGCCGCAAAGCAATTAATGGGACTGATTATGTGCCTATGATGCCGTTTGGGAATCATACATTGCCAACATTTCGTGTTTAGAAGGCGCGCCTTCAGAAGCATATTCAGCACCGCACGAGCCAGGTGCTGAAGGCGTGCTTGGAGAGGAAGGGGTATAAAGTGCGCATGACCGCATCGAAGAAGAAGAAGCAGCAGGAATCGGGCAAGACCATGATAACCGAGCCAGGATTGGCTTTCGTGCATGCAGTACATGGTGCGGCGCAGGCAGTGAATGCTGCATCGATTGCAGCGGTGCAGCCTGTGGCCATGGCGGTGCAGGGCGCGGGTCCTGAAGTGTGGGCGTTGGCGAAGCAGATTCACGATGCTGTCATGGCCACGTTGTGAAGCCAAGGAATGGGTGTTGGTTCCAGTCAGGTGCCTCGCCCGGAGGAAGCTTTTCTGCTGTAAGCAGAGGTGCGGCATCAAGCATTTGCAATCGCCATGAGAGCAGTGGAGATGTCTGCGGCATTGGGAGATCTGCAGACAATTGCAGGAGGACATTGTGCGGTACGCTTGTAGGGTGTATGCTGTGTTGTTCCGCTCGCTAATGGACATGTGCCCCTGTAACCTCTTCCAGGCTACTATCTCCTATACACCTCTTCAGGCTTGAAAAGTAAATTGCTGTACGGTTCACAATTGGCATGGCTTGACATGCACGCGTCCTTGACTGTGGTGTGCATGGGTTTGGGGTTTAGCGGTTTACATCAGACTCAGCTGTGTATCTGCTTAATCAGCCGACGTGTCACATGGGGACAGCAACGGCGCTGGGATGCAGCCCGGTGTGAATGCGAGTAAATTACGCGCTGTCATGCATGACGGATGGGGCGTGGAAGCCACGACCCACGCTTTTGTGTGTGCACGGGGGGGCTAGGGTGCCAGTCCTTGTGTTGCTGCCATCCATATGGGCATGGATATGCGGGAAGCTTTCCCCGTACCCATACTTAATGATGCATGGACTGGTTGTGACAGCCAAGGGTTTAGCTGGCGTGGGTTTGCTGACTGATCATGGCAGGCTGCTAGGCTGGTGCTAGAACAGCCATAGCGCGGTTACTGCTATGTCTTGCCCGTGATAACTGATGCTGCAGCCATGCGTGGAGCGCGAATCGTCCCGTGAGGAGAAGGAGGAGGCGGGGCCGGTGCACCCACGGGCAGGGCCGGAGAAGAAGGAGGCGGAGCACCCAGTGTGGGAGAAGGAGAAGGCGGGGAAGCACTGAAGCTCCACCCCATGTCAGGCCTGTAGTATAGGTGCCAGTTAACTAAACCCATGCACGTGCAGGTTGTAGCTCAGAATGTATTTAAAATCATATGCCCCTTTGCAGGTATATATGTGTAACAGTGACTCCCAACGGATATATGTTCCTAATTTATTAGATTCTTACTGAATAATTGTTGTCTTTATGAACCCATGAAGAGCAAAGCCCGGTGGGGAGTACATGTAACGCATTACCACGAGAAGGGGTCCCCACACCGAACTTCTTCGCTCTCTGTTCCTATGCAGAACAAGAAGAGGTGGATGACCAATGTCCCGGCTCACACGCCAGCCCCTGTGGGCAAGCCCCCTCCCCCAAAGCGGAAGGGGCGCTTTGGGGAGAAGTGTAGTTAGGATTTTGTAGACTAGATAGGTTAGAGTTACCTTATTTCGATGTCGCGGCTTGACCCACCTCCACCCATTCAGCAAGGAATATGTGCTACATGATATCCCAACGGAGGCATGTTATAATTTTATTTGATTGTTTAATGTAGTGTCTTGGGGCATGATGCAGATGAGATTTGTAACTTCCGTGTAATTATGTTTCTAAATAGATTAGCATAGTACTATAAACATGCCCATGCGCATGACACGCAAGTACTTACGGACTTCCACCAGACCTGGCAATAAACAAGCATTTGATGGGATGGACCCAGCGATACATAATGGCGTGCATGCATGAAAAATATACACTATGCATGGCCCAATGGGCATGCATTAAAGTAATTAGCAATGATAGCCGAGTACCTCCTATCTCATCCCATGTGGCGTCAGTCACAGACGACCTGAAAATAATACAGTAGACATAACTGAAAGCTCTTGTCAAAAGATATTGGCACTGTCAATAGGTGGTAACAACAAAACCACGACAGGCCAAGGGAAAGGCCGACATGAGAGCACTGAAGCTAAACCGGCAGGCCGGGCCACAATTAACCCTCCAGCCCGAAAGTGCCACTGCATCATGTAAGACAAGCCTGAAATATGGACCAAGTCTCCCCCCACAAGAAATGTCCCACAGGTAACAACCACCAGCAACTCGATCACAGCTGACTGAAACGCATCCACAAAGACTGGTGTTCTAGATACGAGTAACCACTTTCACGCCCATGAGGGTCGGGACGGCACTCCGACTGATAGTGTAGAGCCACCGGCCACACTCGCCCAGAAAGCGTCCTGCCTGCCCATACGTGTTCTGGGTAGACCGCCCAAATCGATTGCCGTCGCGCATGCACGTTGTCCGTGCCTCCTCAACCAGGTGCGACCCTCTTCCACGCAGCAGCCGCAACGTGCAGGGCTCCTGCAACCGCTCTTTAAGGACGTTGGTAGCCGCTGGGTGCGTCAACAAGACGGCGCCGGCGAGAACCACGGGATCAAGTGTAGGCATGGACTCCAGCAAAGTTGCCCACCCTGCACGATCCCAATAGTCCCTAGTATGCCCCGTGGACTCCCACCCCTCTCCCCAAGCCTGGCAGCTGGTGAAGACCACAATGCTGTACAGACCCCACATGATCGGCGACTGCCATACGTGGTTCCACTCTGCCACGAGCTGCCTCTCCATTTCCTCTGGGGGCAGCAGGTCGTGGCCGCGCCTTTCGTCTTCATGTTGCCGCCACTGGGCAACGTATTCCATGCTCCACTGACTGCCCAGGTCTGCGGGAATGTCGCGAAGCGAGAACAAGTTCCCCAGGCAGGTGGGAGGCTGCCGGCGCAGACGCGACTTCACATCCGACATGAGCTTGCGAAATGTGGTGCCGTATGCCTCCAGGGTGGATGCAGACAGCTCCAACGTGATGCTGTTATTCCTGATGGGATTAGCCCGGGTGGGATCGAATAAGGTGCCAGTGATGAGCATGCGCGTTGGTGCTGCGATGTCGTCAATAGGGCCGTACTCTTCCTCCAAATGCTCCGCCTCCCTCCAATGAATACCGGTCTTGATCTGCCACTTGTGCTGCTGCACTATCAAACGCACTTCTTTGCTCATTACGCTGACCCTCGCGCGTTCCAGGGGGCCGAGTAGGTCAACAATGCACCCGAGGATTCCGGGCTCCATATCTTGGCCGAACCATGCCGGCTCATCAGGCCTGTGCTGGTCAGCAACCCTCATGCGGTGTAATCGTACGGCAATGCTCTTCTGCGATAAGGACAGATTCTCGGTTACCGTTGCCAAATCGCAATGGGTCCGCAAAAATTCTTCGACTACCGCCGGCAACGACTCCGTCGAATACAGTGTCCCTCCCGACCGGAATGACTCCTCCGAGTCGGAGGGATAGGATCCCGTATCCGCCGAGCTCATGGGGGACCGCTCCCCTGGATCATTCGACATGTCCGCTAATGCAAAGGCTGCCGCCTGCACCTGAGATGTCTGCGCGAGTGTTCACGCCGCGATACAGTTAGTTAGTCAGTATGCGCGGAAAAGTCGACTCGTAAAAGTTATGTCGTCGTTCGACTTGAGAACCGGGTGGTGAGATTTGTGGGAAGGTTGTTGTAGTTGTTGTTGTATGTCCACGCCGCACATGGGCAGCAGAGATTTGTGTGGGAAGGAGGGTGCATGGTGATCTTCTGCCACACCTAATGTGCAATGATGCACGCGGTGAAGTGCAATAGCGGGTCGACAGGGGTCGCTGCGTACCTGCCGTGGGAAGGAGGACAAGTGATACACAAATACCGTACAAGTGATACACAATTGCAGCCAGGACAACAGCGGGTCGCTGCGTACCTGCCGTGGGAAGGAGGACAAGTGATACACAAATACCGTACAAGTGATACACAAATACCGTACAAGTGATACACAATTGCAGCCAGGACAACAGCGGGTCGCTGCGTACCTGCCGTGGGAAGGAGGACAAGTGATACACAAATACCGACAAGTGATACACAAATACCGTACAAGTGATACACAATTGCAGCCAGGACAACAGCGGGTCGCTGCGTACCTGCCGTGGGAAGGAGGACAAGTGATACACAAATACCGACAAGTGATACACAAATACCGTACAAGTGATACACAATTGCAGCCAGCACAACAGCGGGTCGCTGCGTACCTGCCGCGGGAAGGAGGGGGGTGGTACACAAATATCCGACCTATATATTAGCAATAGCCGCCGCCTATCAAACAGGTCCTATTCATCACGAGCGTCAACGCCCCGTCATCGCCCCGTCATCGCCCGGCCGAGGGCCTTAACCTGTTAACTCTTTATTCGGAGTGATAGTCAACGACCTATATACTATGGACTACCAATAGCTACCGCATATAAAACATGGGCTTTTCATCACGCCCGTCGAGGGCGATGACGGTGACGCTCGTCACCGTCATCGCCCTCGACGGGCCAACATCTAAACTCTTCTCTTAATCAACAAAGTATATTACCAATAGCCGCTGCCTATCAAACAGGTTCTATTAATCACGCGCGTGAACGCCCCGTCATCGCCCCGTCATCGCCCCGTCAGCGCCCCGTCATCGCCCTGCCGAGGGCCAACCTCTTAACTCTTTATTCGGAGTAATAAAAAACGGCCTATATTGTGAATAGCTGCCGCCTATCAACCAGGTACTTTTCATCACGCCCGTCGAGGGCGATGACGGTGACGGCCGTCACCGTCATCGCCCAGCCGGCATTGCCATACAAGAAGAAGCTCTCGATCCTAGGTATAGACTACCTCGTGTATCATCGTAATTGACAGCATCGAGATCATTCATACCTACCTACAATGGCCAGCTGCAAAAGAAAAATGTCGACCAACAGACAGGACCTGTCGCCGGGAACCCTGTCGGCATTAAGGGCGAGACAGGCTTTTAATTCACGGACTTACAGACTGCGTACATGCACCGCTTTGCATAGGGTGTCGCGTGTGTTGAACGCCGCGGACTCGCACGCTCGCAGGGACGTTGAGCTGCAAACCAATGCACCGTCGGATTGGAGCATTGCATTGCAGCGGCTGACGAATTATGATCAAAAGGTTTCTCACAGCGCTAGCAAGTTGACGCATGTCATCGCAGTGAAATTGTCAGGTGACCGGATAGGAAAAGGTGCTCATGGCACGTTATACGCTATCCCTGCTAGCTCGAGTGCACCAGGTGGCGAGGCTACGCTAGTGGTAAAGCTGGCAAGCCTTCGACGAGACACGCTGCTGGTGAACTACCAGGAGGCTGTTATAACCGCCGTTGTGGCAGTGGCCAAGGAGGCCGGTTTCATGTCTATAGCTGGCCCGCAGGTCTGCCCTGCAGTAGAAGGGCTCTGGTCCACGTGCGGTGAAGTAGGTGGTATTGTCATGGAGAGAATGAGTGGTGACTTGCATGCTGCCCGTGATGCCCCGGAAAATCAGCGTGTTTTCGAAGTTTGCTCACCCAGCGTCCTTGCAGACTGTGCAAAGGCATTGGCTGGCTTGCACGCCGTTAACATTATACACAATGACGTCAAGCTCGATAATTTTCTCTACACCATGGCGCCAGGAAGTGCACATCCGATAATCCGTATTGCAGATCTCGGCCTGGCGACAAGAGGGGGGGAACGGATTTTCACGCATCAGGCTGGTAAGGATCGTCAGCCTCGGTGGCATCCCGCAACAGTGGACCAGCCCGGCATGACAGGAGGGGTGGTGACAGCGCAGCGAGACCATGATGTGTACTCCTTCCTTGTAATGGTGGTATCCTTGTTTCGGCATAAGGGCCGCGCTCTCTTCGTGAATTCTGTGGATTCAGGGCTATTTAACTTGTGTCACAATGTCTATTACCACACCAAAAGGTTGGGCCCCCTTGCTTTCAAGCTACCCACGATGTCTGAAGTGGAGGAGTTGTTTCGCAATGCTCGGCCTTTTGTTTCCAGGCCTTGCCCAGAGAACGCTCCAGGGACACCACGGAACACGGTGCCCCTCCCGCGTGTCAGGGGTTAGGACATGTAGGATACCGTGACAGCAGCTTTGTCGACTTGGATCCATGATCTAACATCGTGGTTGCCTTGGTTTACTTATCGGTGATTACTGATGCCTGTTGTACACACGGTGCACATGTCTTATTAATTAACTTATTAAGTACTAAATTATTATCACGTCTTTTGATTGAGTTAGCCAGCTTTTGCCCATGCACACACATGTCCACATTAATTAATTATATAATTAAACTCGTGCTGCCACTGGGGAGTCACGGAGCATTAACCCGGATGGATGGATGGAGGGAGGGAGGGAGGGAGGGTTTAGGGTGGAGGGAGGGAGGGTTTAGGGTGGATGGAGGGAGGGAGGGAGGGAGGGAGGGAGGGAGGGAGGGAGGGAGGGAGGGAGGGAGGGAGGGAGGGAGGGAGGGAGGGAGGGAGGGAGGGAGGGAGGGAGGGAGGAGGGAGGGAGGAGGGAGGGAGGGAGGGAGGGAGGGAGGGAGGGAGGGAGGGAGGGAGGGAGGGAGGGAGGGAGGGAGGGAGGGAGGGAGGGAGGGAGGGAGGGGGGGGAGGGGTGCACGCAATCCTACCGGTCAAAGCGATCTACAAAACAGTTCTATGTTCTCTTTGTGATGGTCGCGACCCTAGGGGTCTTGGTTGGCATGCCGCCCTCGTGTGAAAACACGTTCCTTCCCCACTGCATGGGGCTTGTTGGCCTCTATGACCTGCACAGTCACGTGTCTATTAATTAATCAATAAATTCATGACCATGGGCCCACGTGGCCATGTCCATCATCTTTCTCCAAATCACTTAAAGAGGACTAGCACCCCCATGCATGTCCTCTGCACATGCGGAGACGCCAATTCATCAGTTTAAATTTTGTATTCAACTCGTGACACGCCAATTAATTAATAAGCTAGTTAAGGAATTAATTAATTTTGTGCACATTAATTAATTATTTAATAGACACGTGCTCCGTGACTCCGCGACGCGAGCACGAGTTTAATTAATTAATTTTGATTTGCTGCTGGACTACATTAATGAATTATATAATTAAACTCGTGCTCGCGTCGCGGAGTCACGGAGCATTAACCCCGATGGATGGATGGATGGATGGATGGATGGATGGATGGATGGATGGATGGATGGATGGATGGATGGATGGATGGATGGATGGATGGATGGATGGATGGATGGATGGATGGATGGATGGATGGATGGATGGATGGATGGATGGATGGATGGATGGATGGATGGATGGATGGATGGATGGATGGATGGATGGATGGATGGATGGATGGATGGATGGATGGATGGATGGATGGATGGATGTATGGATGTATGGATGGATGGATGGATGGATGGATGGATGGATGGATGGATGGATATGGATGGATGGATGGATGGATGGATGGATGGATGGATGGATGGATGGATGGATGGATGGATGGATGGATGGATGGATGGATGGATGGATGGATGGATGGATGGATGGATGGATGGATGGGGACACGCAATCCTACCGGTCAAAGCTATCTACAACATGAAGCCAACACTGTTGTATCTAAGCTCTCTACCCTTAGTAGGGGTCCTGTCTAGCGTGCTTCCTGGAATACATGGAGGTGCGTGTGCACTTGTGCACCCAGATCGAGTAGGTGGCAGTTTACACCCATCACCAACAGGTTGTATCACATAATATGTAGTAAAAACCCTATTAACTGGGACATGGACGCATGGTGATCCAACGCCATATTTGAAGTGAGACAACTAATATGCCCCTAGTCAGCTGCACATGTGTTACATGATTTCATGTTATTAATTCCTATATTCAAGTAACACGTACCTTTCGAACATAACAAATTAATTCATGGAATAGTATCGTGTGGCCGTTGTGGGGTCGCGGACAACTTCTTTTCCCCAACAAAGATAGTGGATGTCTCCCCAAGACGGTGCTATGTACATGTAGGTCCACTACTATATAGCCTAACAACAGCGGCCCAGACTTAATTAGTAACTCGCTCCTGCTGGGGCCCTCGTGGAGCAAAATAACCCTAAGAATTATAGTTGTCTCACTTAATATAATGCTAGCTACCATGATATCCTTGATGGCTATACACAACAACAGGGGAACTGATACACCCGTCCTTCTTTCAGTATAAAGGATCTAGTCAGGTCACAGGTGCCATCTGAAATGCTCAGTAGCACCGCCTGGCATCTATACAGTGTGGGTGCAATGCATTTAAAACAGTCCCAAGGTCAGCAGATGCATAGGGGATGCAATCACACCAGGCTGTCTCCTTGACACCATGCAGGGTCATCCTTACCCTGGGTAGTAAAACATATTATCATAGGCGTGGAGCCTTCTTGACAAAGCTGCATGGGCATTAATGCAATGTGGGCAACAAGTGTGCTCGATCCATGTGGGCCTTGTTCATCATGCATTCGTCCAGCTAGGAATACATCTCTCACTCCATACATGTGTCCAGGATTCAAGTTTTGGACCAATGCTCCTGTCAGGCCATGACAGGATGAAACTGGAGCTGCAGCTATTGAGACAAAGCCGGGAACCCCAGGATACATGCGTGCATGGTGAACACCTAAAGAGGGTGTGCCTCAGCCACAATATACATGCAGGCTAGCGTGTCCTTGGCCCTGTCGCCAATTGCACCTTCCAAGGGCACGGTGTTCCTGGGGTGAACAAAACTGTCCACTTCACGCCACGCCGCGGCCCTGCCAGCGCGCCGTAGGAGCTGCCAGTGCTTCTCCTGTTTATACACGAGGACGGCGCAGAGCCACGCAGTCACCTCGTACCTTTTACGCTCTTCGCCCCCCACCGTGATGCGTACCACGATCTCTTCCGGCAGTTGGTGCGCAGTCTGTGCCGGCAGTCTCTCCATGAAGAAGTCCATGACCGGGATCATGGTCGGGACAGTCTTGAAGACTCGTACAGAGCGTTCATGGAAACCCGCGCACCCAGGGGTGCACAACGTCTTACCGTTGGTGCCGCACCCTTGGGTCAGCGCCATCTGGATGGCCTCGAGGATGGAGTGTCCAGCATTGCGTCGCGATGGCGTGCACTTCATGTGGCAGTCGATAGGAAGCTTCACGAGCAGCTCCTCCGTGGGCCGACATGTGTGGCCTACTTCGCGGAGGTCGCACCCCTGCAGATGCCACATCACAGTCGTCAAGCAGCGGGAAGCACCCAGGAATTTGCCCACCGGCACCTGCGCTGCATCAGCGCATCCTTTGTGCACCCTCTTCTGCCACCGCTCGTAATTCTTGCGCGGCTCTGTATCGATAGCGATAAACCACCGGATGATGCACGTGCCCAGCTCGCATCGCTGGGGGTCATGGGCGCGACCCCTCGCTCGACCCGTGAGAAGCTGTGCTAGCCCGACCCCGCCACCAGACACCACCGCAGCTCCCGCGTTGGCAAACTCGATGGCAGCGTCTGGGGCACAGCTGTTATCCCCCCATTTCCCCGTGTGCTCCCGGCCAGCCTTCACCCTGTGCTCACCGTGCTTTCTCAACAGTTCCGCACTCTCCGTGCAGTGCCTGCAGTCCTCGTCGGGACCAGGACACTCTGCCGGAAATGCCGGGTCAGTGGTGCGATCGATCTCCACAGGGCTGGCAGTCCCTGCATCATCATCATCCTTAGCAAGGTCGAGGGGAAGATCGGCGCAGTCTCCCGCCTTCACCCCCGCTGCCTTCTCACTCGACTGTGGCCCTGGCGGCTTCCCCACCGTCCCCTCTGCCGCCGCACTCGCCTGAGGATGGACCACCACCACTACCTTCATCGCCGCCTCCGCTCTCTGCCTCGCACCACGCTTCCCCTTCTGCAGCGCCTCCGCCTTCCCCCCCGTCTCCCCCTCCGCCGCCATCCTCTCTGGAACTCTCTCGTCCCCCCCGTACCCGCCGCCTCCGCCTTGCCCCCCGTCCCCACCTCCACACCCCTCGAGTCTGGATCTCCGTCCTTCCCCCCCGTGTTCGACGTCTCCGCAGCCTGCTGTGCAGCCCGCCTCCTCCTCGTCTGCGGCCCTGGCGACGCCACTACCACCTTCCTCTTCTTCTTTTTTGGCTTCCCAATGACGCTGACGCTAGGCTCCTCATCGGTGGAGGACAACTCAACCACCACCGCCGCCCCCCCGTCCCCGCTTCCTCAGCCTCCGCCTCCGCCCCCGGCCCCACCTCCGCATGCCTCGAGTCTGGATCTCCCTCCTCCACCCCCCTCCCCGCCGCCTCCGCCTTCCCCCCCGTGTCACCCTCCGCCGCCATCGTCTCTGGATCTGCCTCCTCCACCCCCCTCCCCGCCGCCTCCGCCTTCCCCCCGTGTCCCCCTCCGCCGCCATCGTCTCTGGATCTCCCTCCCCCACCCCCCTCCCCGCCGCCTCCGCCTTCCCCCCCGTGTCCCCCTCCGCCGCCATCGTCTCGCGAACTCCCTCCCCCACCCCCCTCCCCGCCGCCTCCGCCTTCCCCCCCGTGTCCCCCTCCGCCGCCATCGTCTCTGGATCTGCCTCCTCCACCCCCCTCCCCGCCGCCTCCGCCTTCCCCCCGTGTCCCCCTCCGCCGCCATCGTCTCGCGAACTCCCTCCCCCACCCCCTCCCCGCCGCCTCCGCCTTCCCCCCCGTGTCCCCCTCCGCCGCCATCGTCTCTGGATCTGCCTCCTCCACCCCCCTCCCCGCCGCCTCCGCCTTCCCCCCCGTGTCCCCCTCCGCCGCCATCGTCTCTGGATCTGCCTCCTCCACCCCCCTCCCCGCCGCCTCCGCCTTCCCCCCCGTGTCCCCCTCCGCCGCCATCGTCTCGCGAACTCCCTCCCCCACCCCCTCCCCGCCGCCTCCGCCTTCCCCCCGTGTCCCCCTCCGCCGCCATCGTCTCTGGATCTGCCTCCTCCACCCCCCTCCCCGCCGCCTCCGCCTTCCCCCCGTGTCCCCCTCCGCCGCCATCGTCTCGCGAACTCCCTCCCCACCCCCCTCCCCGCCGCCTCCGCCTTCCCCCCGTGTCCCCCTCCGCCGCCATCGTCTCGCGAACTCCCTCCTCCACCCCCCTCCCCGCCGCCTCCGCCTTCCCCCCCGTACCACTAGGAGCCGGGTGTTGACAAAGTGTGACAATGCTTGACATGTCAGGTTGATAAAGTGTGACAAAGTGTGACAAAGTGTGACATGTGGTGTGACAAAGTGTGACAAAAGCTATACAAATGTTGACAAAACCATGACATATCAGGTCGATTTTACAAGACAATTCTTGACAAATTATCAAGGTGAAAGTGTCAAAAAATGTCACACATTGTCAACGTCACGCATTGTCAACATGAGAGTGAGATTTTATCACATTTTATCACACCACAATTAGTGACATTTGTGCACATTTATCACAACACAAACGTTGATATATCACAGACAATCCTGAAAATTTATCAGGACTATAAAACAGACAAAAAGTGACAAAAAGTGACAAAAAGTGACAAAAACCAGTGAAATTTTTCTTTTTATTACAAAATAAGCATTACTTAATGCTGACAGCAACAACGATTGTCTCGTAGGCAAAGTTCGGACGGCAGCCCATTGCGTTGCGTGCAGCCCGTTGTGAGCATGACTTCCACGGAAAGCTCTAAATGCTTGCAAAGAATTTGCAGGCAGCCGCCCGTTGGGTATATTGTGTGCAGCCGTCATTTGCGGATGTCATTTTGATTAAAAGCTCTCGACTCTCCTGTAAAACACAGAAAAAAGATGCAGAGGTGGAAATAACATCAATGTATACATGGTTGTTGTCAGTTGTGCAACATTAAAGAGGCAGATTACGTTAAAAAACCTGTACAAAAACTTCCCTCTCTTGCTGCAAATGCAAAGAAGAAAGCACTGATCTATTTGGAACAAAAAAGGTAGCTGCAGGCAAACATACACTGCGCAAAGAAAACACCTCATCACACAGATTCAAAGACAAACCTGAGCAACCCGTGCATGGACCCTAGACGAGTCCGCCGGCTACGTCGATGACGACGATGGTGAGGATGCATATGGCACCAGAACAGCCGAGACTTCCTGCAGAAGAAAAACAAAAATTATGAATGTTTATTCGTAGTCAATAACAAATTTATTACGGTATCCATTGTGTACGAAATTTGGAGCATATGTTATGTTAATCGATTAGCTGCGCAAGCACACTTCCTTAAGAGGGCATAACGATTGCAAGGTGCTTAAAACCCACCACAAGGAATTATAAAGCTGCCCCACCTGCCCCCCATGACAAGGAAAAACTAACCCATTTGCCTACCCCCATGACGCGGAATAATCTCCCCCCCATACCTGTCCCCCATGACAAGGAACAAGCCCCCCTGCCTGCCCCCCATGACAAGGATTAAACCCCCCTGCCTGCCCCCCATGACAACGATTAACGCCCCCCGCCTGGCCCCCAATACAAGGAATAATTACGCCCCCTACCTGCCCCGGGCATGACAAGGAATCATTGACCCCCCCTGCCTGCCCCCCACGACAAGGAACAACTAACCCCCGCTACCTGCCCCCCACGACAAGGAATCATTGCCCCCCCCTGTCTGCCCCCCGTGACAAGGAATAATTAACACTCCCTGCCTGCCCCCCACGACAAGAATCATCCCCTCCCCTGCCTGCCCCCCACGACAAGAATCATCCCCCCCCTGCCTGCCCCACATAACAAGGAACACTTGACGCCCCCTACATGCCCCCCACGACAAGGAATCATTGCCCCCCCCTGCATGTCCCCCATGACAAGGATCAACTACCCCCCCTGCCTGCCCCTAATTACAAGGAAAAATTACCCACGCAGCCTGCCCCCCATGTGACAAGGATTAGCCCCCTCTGCCTGAACCCCCATGACAAGGGATAATTACCCCCCCCCCGCCTGCCCCCCATGACAAGGAGTTACCCCCCCCCTGCCTGCCCCCCATGACAATGAATCATTACCCCCCCTGCCTGCACCACATTACAAGGAATAATTAAGCCCCGGCCCCTGCCTGCCCCCCATGAAAAGGCAATCAACCCCCCCTGCCTGCCCCCCATGACAAGGAGTAACCCCCACCCCTGCCTGCCCCCCATGAAAAGGCAATCAACCCTCCCTGTCCGCAACAAGACAAATGTAAAAGAAAAACAAAAATGATGAATGTTTGAAAGTAGTCGCCAACAGAAATATAACGCGGTCCATTGCTACAAGATTTAGAGCATATGCTCTGTTAATCATGTAGCTACAAAATCGCCATTTCGTAAGGGAGGACAACTGACTGTGAGGTGCTTTCAATCCCATGACAAGAAATTTTTAAGCTTTTCTGCATGCCCCCATGACAAGGAATAATTAACCTGTCCTGCCTGCCCCCATGGCAAGGAAAAATTATTACCCCCGCCTTCTCCCACCCCACGACAGGAAATCATTTACCTCCCCTGCCTTCCCCTCATGACAAGGAATAAGAAACCCGTCCTGCCTGCCCCCCATGGACACAAGGAATCGTTAACCCCCCCTGCCTTCCCCCACCCCATGACAGGGAATCATTAACCCCCCCTGCCTTCGCCCACCCCACTACAGGGTATCATGAGCCCCCCCTGCCGTCCCCTCATGACAAGAACAATTAACCCGTCCTGCCTGCCCCCCATGACAAGGAATAAATGTATATGCAATGCGCCTGCCCCCCATGACAAGGAATAAGTAACCCGTCCTGCCTGCCTCCCATGACAAGGAGTGATTAACCCGTTCTGCCTGTCACCATAAAAAGGAATAATTCACCCGCCCTGCCTGCCCCCAAGACAAGGAATTACTAACCCGTCCCGCCTGCCCCCATGACAAGGAATAATTAACAGGTCCAGCCTGCCCCCATGACACGGAATAATTGACCCGTCCTGCCTGCCCCCATGACAAGGAATAAGTGACCCGTCCTGCCTGCCCCCATGACAAGGAATTATTAACCCGTCCTGCCTGCCCCTAATGACAAGGAATAATTAACCCGCCCTGCCTGCCCCCATGAAAAGGAACAATTAACCCGTCCTGCCTGCCCCCCATGACAAGGAATAATTAACTTGTCCTGCCTGCCCCCATGACAAGGAATAAGTAACCCGTCCTGTATGCCCCCATGACAAGGAATAATCCTCACCCCTCGGCAAAAATGCCAGGTAAAGGGAGTTAAAAACAACAGGAGGCACTGCATGCGATTCCACCTACAGCACGGTGATATCCTTAGTATAGACCCTATGTATGGGATCGTAACCACTACTCACCACAAGTCTCAAGCAGGAGCCAGTCTCAGCCATTCGCGGGTAGGCCGCATGCCCGTCCGACGGTGTCAGTCACCCGCAAGTACACGCGCAAAATGGAAGAGGAAACGGCAACACAAATGTATACATATGATGACGAGCACGGAAAGCACCATGGTAATGAAAGCATTCAGAGAATACACATTAAAATCTCTGAAATACGTGGCAAGCTTTACCCGCAACGAAACGGCCCTACACATTCGAGCACGGGATGCTAACTATATTCGTGTTGTTAGTTAAACCGTACGACAAAAATTCGCTGACCGTGGTGCCGTTGAAGGAGCTTGGCGCGCTCCAGACGTCCTGTTCGAGCTGCGTTACAGCGTAAAGAGCTGCTTGGCTCAGGACTGCACACGTTTCTCCCTCAATGGCTACCACCATGTCCTAGCTCAGCATACATACATCGACAGTGCACCTACATCGTTACTGATAGCGGTTGCTGAAGAAATCACATCACTTCGAGGGCCTGCAACATCTCTTATTGCACAATCTTGGATGGCGCTCACTGCTTACATAGAACTTCGGTGAGTGGCCCCGTTGCTCGAGCCCTCTCTGCCCGGCGGCCGGCGCTAGCCCCAAGCACTAACCGTAGACATGGTTTTTCCTGCGCGCAACACCTACTTCTGCCTTCGTTGAACGCTGGCCTTTGGCGCAAACTTTGAATTTTGGGAAAGGATGCTGACGGGCAACTGTTGCGCAATGCAGTTTTTCCGGGTACGGCCGCTCCCTGAATGGTACGGCGATCAAGGACGCGATTACGCCAGCAGCAAGCGATCCCAACCAAGCGATACTGTAGAGTGACGACTGTTTCTCTACCACTGGTAAATACTCGTCATAAGTACTTTTACTTAATTTACTGGACGTCATCTGATGGCTGTCGGATGACTGGCATGGCCAGGGCATGGCCACAAACTTACGGACCGCCGATAAGAGTCAGCAGACTGACAGACGGCCGCAAATGCGTGGACAATACTAATAGACGACGCCAACTATCGTCTTGCGCAAAGTCTTGCAAGCTTGTGCAAGTGATTCCCGTGGTGGCGACTTGCGACTTGCGCGGGTGTTCCCGTTGAAGCTAAACGATGACAAACGAAAGACGTGCTTGTGCTCCAAGGAAAAGCTTGTGGCCGGGGAAGGTGGAAGACGGAAGCTACGCCAAGGCTCGCAGCCAAGGTGGGAATTACATGCTGTGACTTTTTCAGCAATGGCGGTATGGTAGGAACGAATAACTACATATAAGGAATAGGATCATAGACTCACTGATGACCGTCATGATTTTCTTAGCAATTAAATCGCCGTCCTTGATGAAATTTATCTAGCTAGCTCGGAGGGCCAGAAGAAGCCATCGGGGGAGAAACACAGCCAGGATCTAGAATTAAGTTGTCATCGATCTGTTCGCTGGTAGGCACAGCGCCATTCGGACATCCAGAAGCTAACCCACTCTTAACCGTTTGAGGTGAGTAAGTAATTCTTCGTCCGAAATACTGACAGTCTTGCATCGACTTGAACACGCCGTACGCACGTGACATTCTCGTGCATTGCCCTAGGGCCCACCGCCCATGATGCTACATGGGCCGCCCAGAGTTTCCCGCCAAGTTAGCCATGCTCGCAGTACATTCATTTTCTCCTAGATACACAAGGTCAATTGTACTATTCAAACCAAATCTGGTTCAATTCTTATGAAAGGCATCGATATCAAGGAGACAACCAGCGCATGGGAGAATCCGGACCATGGTAACTCGAGCCTGCCGATGTGTACAGGTTGCGTCACGTGCTTATGAATTAGGTATTTAAATAATGTACAGGTTGAGCGTATCATGTATGCCACGGTCTGCTATTGCGTCACTTTCCTTCTTTTCACAAACTTCCGTTGTTTAAGCTAACGGTTCTCCATACATTCGTATGTTGCATCTGTGCTGCCATTTCGATGTCAATTTCGCGCGTGTACTTGTGATGCCTGATACCGTTGGACTTGCACGTGGCCCCATCGCATGTGGCAGCGGCGTGGTCGGCTGTCCAGCGCGGCCAATTTTTTTATGGTGAGCAACTGTCATCATTCTTCATCTAGTGTCCATTCACGAAGCTGTAAACATGCTGTGCGTTGCAGCCACCATTGGATGTCCGCATTGTAATTCAGTCCAGGGGCACCCAAAGGCCTTCGGGACTTGATAATGATGTTTTATCGGTTGCAATTCCCTCATGGGAACGCCTTCTTTATTTGAATATTCAACTCCGGTTTGTTTGTTTGTTCGTTTGTTTAGTACTTTACAACGGTTCTACTGACTGTGCCGTTTAATAGTTCTTTGTGTTCTGGTATAGCCCAGCCGGCAGCACTGTTGTTACCGCCAATGAAGCACAATTGTGAGCCGAAGAATTGTATTTCTTTGTTTTTAACGCTAAAGAGGCACATTGGAGAGCCAAAGAATGTACACTTTCTTTGTTTGTTTGGTAGCTAGAAAGCAGGCAGGAGAGCACACACGGGAATAATTTGTTTTCTGCATTCTTGTTTTATTGAGCGTTTGTAGGTGGTGATCCCTCCAGCATTAATAATTGGAATTAAATGTAGCAGTTTGGAAAGTGTATTTTGTGCTTCCAGCTTCTATGCATATTTTTGGAGCCCTGCTTTTAGCTACAAATCATACGAACTCCTTTGCCGTTGGGAGACTCTTCTGTGAAATCCAGAAGCCTTGGTTGACATGCGTGGCATGGATAGATTTTTTCTTTCTTTCTTGCCTTAGTAGCGTCTTTTTGCTGATAATCACAGGATTTTTTCACCCACCCCCCCACACCCCCCACACCAAACGACTCCTTTCTCTGTCAACTTTAGTTATGATGCCTTCTACCTCGTTAGATTTTATTCGTACCCTGTACGGGGCATATATTCAGTTGATTGGCCTAACTTTTCCTTCGCATGGATCTGGCGTCAATCTTTCTTCTTTCTTTCTCAGAGTGCCGTATTCACCATAGTAGTGAGATTGCAAGAAAGTAGATCGTAAAGCATCCTGGCATCTTGGAGAAACTTTACAGCTCCCACTTGTTTTTTCGGCAGTTTGCAACGCAACGCTCTTCTCTAGGGATTCCTGGGGTTTCGCTGTTCTCCACATCTTGTGAGGTACATGGGGACGAGTTAGGTGAGAATACCCGTCCCATTCTCTCTCTCTCTCTCTCTCTCTCTCTCTCTCTCTCTCTCTCTCTCTCTCTCTCTCTCTCTCTCTCTCTCTCTCTCTCTCTCTCTCTCTCTCTCTCTCTCTCTCTGCCCGCTATCTCACTTTCTCGGTCCTAAAATCAAGCCATTACTCACAAACAGCCACGCGACTGCTGTGCTCTCACGACGTCTCATTACACACAGCTGATTTCGGGTATTCATCTCACTTAAGATCTTTGTGTGTTCCCTTTGCTGCTTTGCCGGATAACGCATGTATCCCTTGCATGCAGGCGATCTACCTAACACAACCATGGCGGACACATTGGCCAGCATGGCGGGGAGGGCACCTGCGGACACAGATTTTGTAGGCTCTGAGCCCTCGTCACATCGCTGTAGCACTGGACATTGTCATGCGATAAATTTCTAGAGAGTCCATTTTTTTCAGCAATGATCGCTGGGACAGCCCTATGACGGATGTTATACTGCATTTGTGAGATGCTTGCGGTTGTACATCTTGCACGCCACCCTCGGACTGTGATTGAGTGCACTCTTCATTCATGTGTTTTGTCAGTAAAGTTTGTCATGCTAATGTAATGCAGAAAACCGCAATTCAGGCAGCAAGGCAGCAGCCATATTGATTTTAATGAAGTAAGTTTACCTGTGCGTGGTGTTGATTTGTCAGTTTGCTATGCCTTTGTTTATCGTGTTGACATTTTGTCATGTTGACATTTGTTGACATTTTTCTTGCGTTTGGCCTGCGT
This sequence comes from Mesostigma viride, assembly GCA_009746045.1. NCBI lineage: Eukaryota > Viridiplantae > Streptophyta > Mesostigmatophyceae > Mesostigmatales > Mesostigmataceae > Mesostigma > Mesostigma viride. The sequence goes on from RPFO01000123.1 coordinate 1,421,243, forward strand.
TTGTAAACGTCTTGACATTTGTTGACAAATCACCTTGGCTTGTCAGTGTTTTGACATTTGTTGACATCAACATAAAGTTGACATGTCAACGATTGTCAACGTTTTGTCAACATTGTCAACATTCTGTCAAGTTTTGTCAAGCTGTTGACATTTTTTTGTCTAGTTTTGTCACACTTTGTCACACTTTGTCAACAATTTGTCAACAAGTTGTCACACTTTGTCAACAAGTTGACAATTGTTGACAAAAATTTGTCACACTTTGTCAACACCCGGCTCCTAGTGGTGTCCCCCTCCGCCGCCATCGTCTCTGGATCTCCCTCCTCCACCCCCCTCCCCGCCACCTCCGCCTCCGCCCCCGGCCTCTGTGCCGCCCTCCCCGGCTGCCCTGTGGCCTGCTTCTTCGGCAGTCTCCCTTCCGTTGCCAGGCCCTCGCGGGGCTGCCCTGTGGCCCGCTTCTTCGGCAGTCTCCCTGCCGTTGCCAGGCCCTCGCGGAGCGGCCCTGTGGCCTGCTTCTTCGGCAGTCTCCCTTCCGTTGCCAGGCCCTCGCGGAGCGGCCCAGTGGGCGCATGTCCTGGCTGCCCAAGTGGAGCCGTTACTCCATGCATGTGGATGCCTCCCAGCTGCATGTTCCCACAGAATAAAGTAAAACAAGGAGTCTAGGGGAAAGGTGTAAGGCCCCCGGCAAAAAGGATGCGTATTCTCTTCCATTACACCCATCCATGCATGCCAGCACCCCATTACACCCATCCATGCATGCCAGCACCCCATTACACCCATCCACGCATGCCAGCACCCCATTATACACCCATCCATGCATGCCAGCACCCCATTACACCCATCCATGCATGCCAGCACCCCATTACACCCATCCATGCATGCCAGCACCCCATTACACCCATCCATGCATGCCAGCACCCCATTACACCCATCCATGCATGCCAGCACCCCATTACACCCATCCACGCATGCCAGCACCCCATGACACTCGTGCACGCATGCCAGCACCCCATTACACCCATCCACGCATGCCAGCACCCCATGACACTCGTGCACGCATGCCAGCACCCCATTACACCCATCCACGCATGCCAACACACCATTACACCCATCCATGCATGCCAGCACCCCATTACACCCATCCACGCATGCCAGCACCCCATTACACCCATCCACGCATGCCAGCACCCCATTACACCCATCCACGCATGCCAGCACCCCATTACACCCATCCACGCATGCCAGCACCCCATTACACCCATCCACGCATGCCAGCACCCCATTACACCCATCCATGCATGCCAGCACCCCATGACACCCATCCACGCATGCCAGCACCCCATGACACTCGTGCACGCATGCCAGCACCCCATTACACCCATCCATGCATGCCAGCACCCCATTACACCCATCCACGCATGCCAGCACCCCATGACACTCGTCCATGCATGCCAGCACCCCATTACACCCACATTCTTGGCGTCCTGTTGCCAATACCATCTGGCTGTCATCCTACTCAATTCCAATTCTCTGCCCCCCTCCCCCCTTGGACACGTCTCCTTGCAACTGTAACTTTGGCTTCCCCTCCCATCTGTATGCTTCTACATCTCTTCAGCATCTGGTCCAATGCCGCCCCCCCTCACCCCTCTCGTGCCACAGATTCAATGCTGAGAGAAAGCGGGTTACGCATTGAGTCATTCATGCAGTATCAGCAAAGAGTACAGCCGATATTCACATGTCCAGAGGCGCACACGCCTCCGTGACTGCCGTCATCGCCCGCTAACGCAGGGAGCGGCAGATGCGTGTGCTGTGCCTCACATTTTTGCACGTCATCCGGAGAGAAACATCAGGCCACATAATGCTGTCACATATGAATAAGTCATCAACGCGCTGTTCCCATATGCAAATAAAGATTGTCGTCAACATGTTGCATGCAACAAGCAATCACACAGTCGCCTACCTGAGCAGACAGTGCCATGTGTGCCAGCGTGCGCGGCTCGAAGGAGCCCTCCCCCGCATTAAGCAACGGAGCCGCCAGTTGGGGCAACGACGCCACTGCGCGGTCGCACATCATCTGACACAACACCGCGGCCTCCCTGACAAGTGAATACCCCGGCGGTCCCGACAACCCTTCTCCAGGTACAGCTGCCGCCTGCGAGCACGCACCCACTGGGTCCTGCATCTCCATAGGCTCACCGGTGGCGTGCCCCGTGACGGCTCCCTGCGATGGGCCCTCTACCACCGGCGTGCCTGTGGCCTTTTTGCACCTGGCATCCTTCCATCCCATCTTCTCCTTCAGACACTGGCCGCTCCAATAATCAACCGCCCGCGTTAGTTGCTTCCTCTGCACACATGTCAAGGATATGCACAAATCAGCACAGCCACGGTTTACAGCAACAACACATGAGAAGAACAGTCCACACATGTCCAGCATTGCTGTTCATGCTTCCTCTAACTTCGTTGTAGTATACAAACATCCATGTACACGTGCAGCACATAAAGAAGCAAAGGGGAACTTACCGCAACCAAATACGGTGTCTCCTTCACATTCTTCTTCTTCTTCTTCTCACCGCTGACCGCCTGCGCAACCTCTCCCTCGCCCTCATCACTCTCCTCGGTCCCCGCCACCTCTCCGGGCTTCTCCATGGCCTCATTACCAGCTGCGACAGGCTGAAAATTAGCACGGCGAACGCGCCTCGGCCGACGGGCCTTCAATGCCTCTAGCATGAACTTTGATACCCCCAGTCTCTCCCAGTTGGATGTGCTCTCAAACCCTTTGGACGCTTGCGCGAATTGCTCGGGCCGCTTATACTTTTGCGCCTGCGGTGCAAGGGCAGAGACGCACAGCGAGACACACGCAGGCACCCGCTCGACAAACCCAGGACCGTTATGTAATGATGGTCACGCGCCATCATTAGCACTGCCATCAAAGACAGTCAGTAACCATGGATTTATTGGTCGGCAGCAGATACCCCGCGACCCGAAACGGTGCTTCCAACGGGACATTCTTACCCATGAGAAACATATACCCGCCGATGAATCACAAGCAATACTACAATGTGAGTACTCATGAAGGAACTTACCTCCACTTGGAAATTCCTGCGCGCATATTCCATCGCGGCTTTAAACTCTTGTGACTCCCAAACGGGTCGACGATCTTTAGCGTCCATTGCTACGGTTGCGTACTGCCTGCAAAGTAATTACCGTTAACGTGATCCAATAATTACCTCAGGCTCACGTGATCGGGGGTACACATTATAGCGCTGCCTGCACTGCACTGTCAAACCATTCGCGTGGCACTACCTCAATACAGACACGTATTTGTGTATCACTTGTCCTCCTTCCCACGGCAGGTACGCAGCGACCCGCTGTTATATTGGCGGCATTTAATTGTGTATCACTTAATTGTACGGTATTTGTGTATCACTTGCCCTCCTTCCCACGGCAGGTACGCAGCGACCCGCTGTTGTCCTGGCTGCAATTGTGTATCACTTGTACGGTATTTGTGTATCACTTGTACGGTATTTGTGTATCACTTGTCCTCCTTCCCACGGCAGGTACGCAGCGACCCGCTGTTGTCCTGGCTGCAATTGTGTATCACTTGTACGGTATTTGTGTATCACTTGTACGGTATTTGTGTATCACTTGTCCTCCTTCCCACGGCAGGCACGCAGCGACCCGCTGTCGACCTGGCTGCAATTGTGTATCACTTGTACGGTATTTGTGTATCACTTGTCCTCCTTCCCACGGCAGGTACGCAGCGACCCGATGTTGTGCATGGCAGCCCGCCAATTAATTTTGTACTGAAGGTTGGTATAACCCTTAACAGCACGATCGATAGCCTTTACATACTCGGTTGCTTTTAAACCCTGTTTTCTTTGCCGGTATATGATGGAATCCGACTTGGCTAGTCAGCAGGAAGTCGCCAAGGCGTGCAAAGCCATGAAGAAGATGCAAGCCAAAATTATGAAGGCAAACAGGTGGCGCGACATCGACCAGAAAGCTGCTATCAAGAGGGCTGGTGGATTGAAGGAATATAGGAAGCAGCAGGCGGAAAGGCAAAAAGCAAGGCGGGCGGCGGCCAAGAAGGTTCCTGCCAAGAAAAAAACGCCCGCCTCATTGAAAGCCGAAGAGAACCACCGTGTGGGCAACCGGAAGAATGCCGGGGAA
>RPFO01000123.1:1430409-1449750 GCA_009746045.1 Mesostigma viride
CCCCATCGCGCCGTTGCGGGCGGCCGAATCCATCACGTTCAGGTTCGCGACACGGATTTCCCACCGCTCCATTGGCGTATTGGGAAACTTCACAAGCATGGGCACGCCCTCTGCCATCGCATCCATGTCCTCCACAAGACACTCAAGGACTGCCTCTCGTGGCACATGTGTATCTCTCACGGTGATGGGGAAGATCATGTCTCTTGACTTGTTGTCGGCGCGCTCGATGTTCAGAACAGTGAACAAATGCGCTTCCAGCGTCCCATGCCGATGGAGATACTCCTCAAATGAGTCATCCCACAACGCCACTACCAAATATAGGATGCGTAGACCATCCTTAGAAGGGCGGTAACAGCGGAATTCGGCTTCCCATCTAGAGAATCTCAGCCTCTTGTACCGAGGCTTGTCCGGGGACAGGTTGTACGACCTGCGCATGAAGAACACTCGCCCGCCCTCTCGGTCAGCCTCGGCAAATTTCCTCCACTTACGGACGCCAACCACGTCAATGTGACCCCCGTAGTTCAGTAAAGAGATCTCCTGCTCATGCTTCGTCCAGAAGACCTCACTGACACGATCGGCATCCCGCGGTACGGTCCCCCCGGACAATCCCTTGCGCGGTAGAAGAACCTGCAGGCATCATGACGGCGGGCAAATACTATAGGATTGTCATCAATATACAATACTAGATCCATCCAAGCGTGCTGGACGTGCACACGTCAATATCCTCCCACCAAATGTAGTGCACTCTGTGTCATCCTGCGCATGCGTGGTCTCAATTTAGGATGCCGAGGATGCCGAGGAGTGGCTAACCTCGGGAAAATAGTGTTCGGAACTTTGCGCTCATGCAGGACCAAAAAGGCTACGACATTATTTGGTCTCTAAACACACCACATTGCTGCATAAACACTGTCATCATACTTGATATATGGTGCAAACATTGCACTTCCCACAACCCAGTTTAAGGGGAGGGGACATGCCTAAAGGGCACTTTTCTGGAAACCATACCTATGCATGTGCAAAAAATCTAATGATGATTGGGGACCATAAATATGATTAAAAAAAAAATTTCCAGCCACTTGGGGGGGGTACTAGCCCCCACCATACACCGGTAACGCGCTAAAAATAGAAAAAGACGCTATTTTAGTCACATTTTCCCTAGGACAATGGGCAAACATATTGGGACCAAATCATATATTCCCGCATAGTTCCCCCACTTTTGAGAAATTCTACCTAATTGGGACCAAGAAATAAGAATGCTTACTCACGTTGATGGATTTCCCGCAAAACAGGTACTTTTTTAATCCAAAAAAAAATAATCAAATCATTAACACATCATATCATGCTCCACCATATATTCCCAAATATTACAGGTGGGGGACATGCAGCCCCAAATTTTCAGGTCATTCTGACGAGCGCAGCTCTAGTTGATGGATTTCCTAGGTAGCCACCTGTGACGAAGCTAAGGGAGGTTTTTTAGTGTATCTTACACCATAAACACCCCTTTATCCATCCAAACCATGCAAAAACTGGCCAAACCACATGCTGCCAACCTCTGCACATACGGTACCTCCTATGTTCAAGGCTTGACGCCATTCTGACAAGAACTGCCCAAGTTACAACCATTCCAAGACGGCCACCCATGTAGACTCTACAAGGAAATTAGAGTAACCATTCAGCCACACTAGCACCTCCTTCTTCATCAAGGACATCTGCAAACTGACCCAAGCACACATAATTAACTCTTGCACGCTGACGGCAACGCATGCTCAACGTGGGGGGTCATTGTGACAAGAACTACTCAAGTTGATGGGTTTCCTATATGACCACCTGACAAGGCGCTAAGGACCACTCAGTAAGTTAGTAACCCCACAATGCCACTTCATATGCCATCCAACATGCACCAAAACCATGCTGAGTATGTTTACAATGTACGAAGGGGTGGCCACGCACCTCATATGTCTTCATCATCCCTCCAGCATGGCCAGCCTTGTAAATATGTTCATAGCCTTGACGATGGTAGCCCTAATATGCCTAAGCAGCATTTCCTATGTTTCTCCTAGGTTAGAGTGTAAGGTTGATGACAACCAAGCTAATCAACTCAACAACACCTCCTAAACTGTCCTCCCCGGCATGGATGACAAACTGGGACTATGGAGGGCAAGGAACCAAGTAGGAACATGGTATATATAGCTTGCATGCAGTCATGCATGTCAACCATGGTTGGCTCAGCACATTGTAGTCTTGTCACATCATCATAACATAGGAAAGCTCAAACAACCATTGGTACAAGCTATCTACATGCAGTCACACAAATGCAATATCTCCAACATCATCATCACTAAATCACTTCCATCCCTGCACGATAAAATGCAAAGAAACCATTGGCGGCCCTTCAGCGCATGAGCGCTGTGATGCCGCTGCGAAGAGAGGGTGCGTCACTCTCACACAACAAGAAGCGTCCATACGCACAACATCCTTGCCGGAACACGTTTTATGAAATGCCTTATACCTTCCCGAAGAGCTATAGGCTGCGACTGAAGCGGCCCTGATCACGACATCAACGAAAACAATCTAAAGCTGCCAGGTATTCGACAGCACAACGGCAAGCGACGGCGAGATAGCTGGCGGAAACTGCCCAAAAAGAACGCAAAAAACCTCGAACGATGAGCTCATAGAAGAAAGCACTGATCGCAGATAACATTCGCGACAAATCTGTACCTCGCCCTCGTAAATCCCTCGCCCAGGCGCGCAACAACCGCCGTTCTTCCATGGACAGGTCAGACACGCACTGCGTAGGTCTGAACAATTACTTACCGATAATGGCCGAAAATCTGGCAAAAAGCACCAGCTCGGTTTAGAATTCGATGCAAAGGGTATTAACGCCTGCTTCACGGTCAAAACAACCCTAAAAACCGCGATTTTACCGCCGCTATCATGAATTCTATTTTATTCCGCGCGACTAAAAAATTCAGATTACCCCCATGCCGATGGCATAAAAAAACAACAGCGATATTGTAAATCAGCTGATGTCCGCCACAAACTAACATCATAAACTCATCGTCTTTTAGATTCGAGTAAAATTTTTGCATTTCGCCTGCCCTAGTGTGGTAGTTTCGCCTGAACGCAGTCGCCATGGCCACTTCCGCAAGGGGTGCGCGCACCGCGCACGTGAAATTTATGACCTTCGGTTCCGGCGCGAATTTTTTGGCGCCAAAAAATTCGGGCATGTCCCGTCCCCTTAATAACCATGCTTGCACTGGCCCGGATGCATGCCCATTACGGCAGTTTATAGTGGTCAACTGGTACCAACCAACAAGGGAGCCCGGACAGACACCAATCTGTTTTCAGCAGAATGCAATTAACTCAGCATGTGCAATCCCAAGGGCATATCATGATGAGTGTACATCGACACAAAAGCACCATCCGTGCCACGTACCGGACTTTCGCCCATGGCTCACGAGTACCGTCAGCGTTTACTTGCATGAAGACAGCGCGGACAAGGCAAAGTTCAGTTCTCGCTTTCGCTGCCCCTTGTTGTTGTCCATTAACACCATGATGGTGTCCCCAATGCGGACGACACTCTGCCGCTTCTCACTGGAACTTGCTGCCAAGGCGGGAAGCTGCACCTCCTGTTGTTGAACTGTTGGATGGGCGTTGTAAAACTGGGTCTGATTGAAAGTCCACACACGCCGATCCTCATTCATCTCGTGTTCTAGCAACAGTTTCCCCGTGAACGACTCATTCTGCAGCAGAGCGGATAGCGTTGACTGTATGCTGATGTAAGTGAACTTGACTGCCTCACGCAAAGGATCGCCCTCTGCCTCCGCTGGGACCCAATTCACAGTCAGTGCGTCCGCAAGGGGCAGGCCCTTCTCCAATGACCGTCTCCTAGCCACGCCGAACTCCCCGTGGCTGGTCACACTGTATTGTGGGTGCTTCGCCAGTTCCTGAAACGCTTCGATGCACTTATCAGGAAGACCAAACTCCGTGGCTATGCAGAAAAGCGAAGCCTGTGTAAAATCCGCGTTCCCAGACAACGGCTTAGACCATGCCCATGGGTTTCTTGATGCACGGCCGGCGCCGGCCTCAACATCACCAGCCGTTCCTCCCCCACCGTCTGTCGTAAGCCCCTCCTCCGCCATCGCCCCCCCTGCCCCACCGTCTGCCGTAAACTCCTCCTCCGCCATCGCCCCCCATTCCTCCTCCATTGAGTCATCAGGGCGCGGCTCAGCAGGCTCTACGCCTTCCATGCCCGCCGCATCGGGCTCCGGCGACCGTGTATCCACTTCAGCCACTTCAACAGCTTCGGCGGTCTTCAACAGCTGTTCACCTTGCGGGCATTCCTGGCGTGGCTCACCAAACAGCCTTCGCCGTTTGGCTCCGTCGTTCCCGCCGCTGGGAACGGACCAGGAGGCACCGACATTGGGGCGCGCGACGAGCGGTTGTGGACCGATATCGGGGAACGAGAAGGGTGCCTGACGACGAGAACGTTCAAGGGCCTCACCTACGAACGACTTTTGGGGGGACTTGTAATATGCCTGAGATCGACGAGTCTTCAGCCAGCTCATTTGCTTGTCAGGCTGACAATTCCGTGCGCATCGTTGCCATGCAGTGTCGTCCCATTAATATTGTATACACCTCCAGTTGCAACAAACGCCATGGACGTACAGCAATTACAACACGAGGCTTACACCAATACCTAACTAAACCGAAGGTGGTACACAACTGCCGCGGGAAGGAGGGGGGTGATACACAAATACCGTAAGTGATACACAATTGCAGCTTACAAGTGATACACAATTGCAGCCAGGTCGACAGCGGGTCGCTGCGTACCTGCCGTGGGAAGGAGGACAAGTGATACACAAATACCGTACAAGTGATACACAAATACCGTACAAGTGATACACAATTGCAGCCAGGACAACAGCGGGTCGCTGCGTACCTGCCGTGGGAAGGAGGACAAGTGATACACAAATACCGGACAAGTGATACACAAATACCGTACAAGTGATACACAATTGCAGCCAGCACAACAGCGAGTGGCTGCGTACCTGCCGTGGGAAGGAGGGGGGTGGTACACAACTGCCGCCAGTATAACAGCGGGTTGCCGCGTTTTAGGGTGACCTGACAGCGATGCCGCAAGAACGTGTACCGTGCGATGTTTGGTTTGCCCCTGACCACTGGGGTTGTAGCCGTCGGATGGCTGCAACCACGTGTGTACGCGAAATTTGACAGTGCACCAGGAGTGCACGCGAAATTTGAAAGTGCGCCTTCACGTCTTCACCACCGTAGGTGACTCCAGTTGACGTTTACGCGCAGCTCATCAGTTTCTATGGCGCCCAAGCTCAAGAAGAAGGCCATGATGTCGCGGGAGGAGGAGGACATCGGCCGGCGGCGCAAGAAAAGCCGCCAGTTGCCTTCCTCCGAATCCGAATCCGAATCCGATTCCTCTTCCTCGTCGTCCTCCGGCGAGGACGACGATATGGCGCCCCCCCGGATGCACCGGCCACCACCTCCGCCGGCAGGAACTTGCAAATCGCGGCCAACAGGGCGGAGGAGGGCCTCAGGCAGGAGGTGGCGGCATTGAGACAAGACGTCGCCAGTCTCATGACGCGACTGGGCACCAAACTGCCCAGGAATTTCGTGGGTAGCACATTACGCATTTTATAGCTTATTTGCTGAACTTTTTTGCTTTACACGATTCATTATTCCAGATTTCTAACTTCGCACTTTCTCTATCTTGCACATTGCACGTTTGCAGAAGACGACCCCAGCTTTTTCGGCAGCTGTCGAACACCTCTCCAGGCATTGCCTGAGCGTTCGCCCTGACGTCGGGCAAGCGGTTCAGCTGGACCAGGAGCGGTCCGTCAGGGAGATGGGTCTGCGTGGCGCGATCGCCATGTTCTTCCAGGAGTCGGGCATCGTGAGAAGCCCCGCCGACTCGGTTCCTGCGGAGGATTACGTTCAAGTCCGGGCTGCGCTGATCAAGCGCCTGGCCAACCACCGGTCCAACTTGTACAAGTTTGGCCTGGTGCGTGTGTCCGACGATTACACGCCGTGGTTGGTGGGGACGGCCACCACCAATCGCATCAAGAAGTACGCAGACCTTCCAGCATGGCTGAAGGAGGACTTCTGCCGCGTGGTACTTTTGTACTATCTGAAGATGTTGCACTTCACGGTGCAGGTAAGCAGCCTTCTTATCATTGTTTCGTGGCATGCGCTTACTTTCTTTAACACATTGGTACATAGGCCTATACTGCATGTCACTCCATTTAGTTTTTGTATGCCAACAATGACTTATATTGTTTGTTCAATGCATGCACGGTTAAAATGAATGTACTTGCCGTGTGATCATGACACCACAAGCAGGAGGTGCGGGACAAGCGGCCTGAGCTGTGGGAAGATTGGGAAGACATCGCCTCCAAGTGCTGGGACAAGAAGAAGGTGCGCGAGGCCCTTCAGGCCACGACCGTGATGCGGTCTGGGCCAAGGCGCGAGTGGGACGACGTGGAGGAACGTTTCAAGGAGGTGGCGAGGACGCGTGCTTCCTTCCGGCAGGTGCCAGCGCGTGTCTTGTTCGACAACATAAACAACCCGTGGCCCTACTCTGACGCAAGCACAAACTCGCACAACCGCACAAGCATCGGCGCCTCGAGCGCACCAAGCGAGCGCACATCAGAACCTGCCGAGGAGACCCCATCCATCGGCGCCGCGAGCGGGGATGTCACGCACTCGGCACCGGGCCAGCCCCAGTCAGCACCTTTGTAGAAGACCCCACCCATCGGTGCCTCGAGCGAGTTTGTCACGCAATCCAATGGATGATAACAAAGCCAATAAATATTTAAGGATGTCATCAGCCGACTTGGTTATCTGATCATATATTGTGCTACCATGGTCCGGATTATCCCGATTTCTGGCCTGCGATGGTTGTCTCCTTGATGTCTTGTGTTAGAGTTTCAATGTATTATAAATGCGACAAGGACATCGGCTGAAATGTGAGAATGAAGACATATTGGTTAACTAAACTTTGTTTTATGCTGAAATATGAAATAATAAACTCTTTTAGGCTCATTTCATGAAACTGAACATTGCACAAATTAAAACCAAATAAATAGAAGACATCTTAAGTTACAACTCGTAAATTACCAACTCGTACATTACTACCTCGTACGTTAACACCTCGTATGTTACTACCTCGTAGATTACTACCTCGTAAATTACTACCTCGTAAATTACTACCTCGTAAATTACTACCTCGTAAATTACTACCTCGTAAATTACTACCTCGTAAATTACTACCTCGTAAATTACTACCTCGTAAATTACTACCTCGTAAATTACTACCTCGTAAATTACTACCTCGTAAATTACTACCTCGTAAATTACTACCTCGTAAATTACTACCTCGTAAATTACGACGTCGGATCTTACCTCGGATCTAACTCGTAGCTTACGAAAAAGATCCGAACTCTTATACAAACGGTAAGAGTAGTCTGTGCCGTAAATTACCACCTCGTAATTTACGCCTCGGATCATTTTTACTACCCTCGGACGAAAAGTATAGTGTAGGACCAGGCGACAGGGGGACCGTTGGGCACAACGCTGGGACGACCACTAGGGCCCATAGGAGCCTGACTGCGACCCAAACCATAAGGAGGCACATATGAGGTAGTAATAACAGAAGGAGCAGTAGGGACAACACGAACTGCAGTAGTAGGAGCTGCATTATCAGTAGGGGCTGCTGTAGCCACTGGGGCTGGGGTATATGTAGGGGGCAGGGATGCTTCCCTTTGAGCCCTAGTAACACGTACCCGCTCCTCATAAGTTAGAGGGGCTCCAGAAGGGGTACGACGCAAGTAGAAGGAAGGGGTAGCAGGAGGTAATATTCTAGTACGTAGGGAATTACCTTGAGGGGGAAGATGGTGCACATTATCCAATGAGTCCCGTCTAGTATTAACATTATTAGTAGAAGGTAAATCCGTGTTAGTGGACATCTCCACCATATTACCTGACATACGTAGGGAAATAGGTGACATACCACCACCCAGAGAATGATTAGAAGCCATTATGGAAAAATAAGGTAAAGTTATGAACAAGGTACATGAAAGTAGGAAGATGCCTTAAAAAGTAAGTAAAAGAAAACAACAAAGGTAGTCACAAAAGAAAACACTCAACCACCAAATTGGGTAAGAAATCATAAAGCAGAAAAGTTACATGCAACCACTCCACTGAGTAGGAAATAATAATTTACTCTTTCTTTGTAACCGTAATGGACAAGGAACCAAACTCTAATGTTATAGGGGTTTGCATTCAGGTAACTATCTATTGTGCCCCCTCCCCTCTCACATTAACAAGGGAAATCCTTGTATAAGAGTGGGGAGGAAAAACCACATGAGGAGAATCACGTGACATAAGAGTTGTCAAACAGGATGGTGGGGGAAAAATCAAGGGCAGCAAGATCTACAACACCGAGATCCAACTGCTTATGAGGTAGGAGAAAGGGTAAAGTTCTGAAGGCTAGTGAGTAAAAACAGCCATACAAAGAAGGCGAATACGCACAAACTTAAGGGATAGCCTTATAATTTGGCTTGGGTATATAACGAATATAGGTAGGGATGGTTAAGCTCGGGAAGGTGCGAGGGATCGTAGCTACATAGCCATAGGACCACTTTCTTCTACTGACACAAAGCGTGGAAGAAACCAAGGTTGGGGCATAGATAGGGTAGGTTGTAGGTAGGGGCTTAGCCTGAACCAAGCCCTCAGGCTGATAACCATAATGAATGGTAGACACGTTGATAACCTTCCCTAAGCGAAGAATATGCCAAATGAACATAGTTCTATCATCCAATAGCATAGTGCTACAATCCTGATTAACTTCAAAATTTGCTACGCGAGAGGGCATCTGAAAAACCTGAAAATTTTCATAGGCAGCGATAGGATAATCCCAAGTTAAGGTGGGCGCAAGGGTAGGGCAAAAGGGTGACCAGAAGGGCCAAAAGGAGCTAGGAAAGAACGTCTTGGGGGTACAGCACCAGAGGTAGGGGCTGCAGGAAGGGTAGAAGTATAGTGACAGGGGGAGGACGTATTGGCTCACTGGCCCGTTGCTGGGCAGCCCTAACCTTAGGGGTATCAGTAGGGTTACCTTAGGGGTATCAGTAGGGTTACCTTGTACATTGAAGGCAGGGGTAGGGGAAGACCGATCAGGTTTCATAGGCAATGGTAGGCTGCGCAAAAGGGCAGGAGGACGCATGGGGACGGCAGTAGGTCTACCAGAAGGACCTATATAGGAGCATGCGTACGACCATTTACTTGTAGGTGCCACACCCAACAGGGTAGGAGCAGCAACAGAAGCTGGGGCAGGGTTAGTAGACGTAGGAGGGAGCTGCCCGTGTGCAGCACTAGCTAACCTAGCATGCTGACGTACTTTATAGGTAGTGGTGCACCAATAGGCGTAGGGGTGCATCCATAGGCGTACGATTACCTATGTGGTACGCAGGGGTAAAGGGAGACTGGGTAGGAAGCCTAGGCATCACTGCCTGTGGGGTAAGGTATCCATGGACTCACGCTTACGGCTTATTACCAACAGGGGTAGCATAAACATGGGTAGAAGGAAGATGTGTACTAGTAGGGTAACTACCACTAGCTAGCACTAGCACGATGATTGATAGCGGGTAAACCGCGACCAGGGGAAGATTGAGAGGCCATTTGTAATAGAAGGTGCTATTTTACCTTTCCTTGAACAAGGTAATAGGAATTAAGGGTAAAAGAACCAAAGTCAATACAAGGACGCTATCTGGGATATGAGTAGTAGACGTAGGATATTGGGGAACCATGCCACGGGTGGTAGAGTGGGGAGGCATTGCAAGAAGGGTAGACACTACCTTACTAGGCAGGGCGAGGGTAGTCGGGGGATGGGCAGGAGGACGTATCACAACTCAACCACAACTACAGGTAGGTAGGGGATCCGTCTCTAGTAATAATAATAATAATCATGATGATAATCATGTAAATACCAGGTTTATACTACCTAGCTAGGGAGGCAAATCTAGGAACTGCAAGAGGTTTCCCCAGAAAAAGACCATGACAGACGCGATAAACCAAAGGAAGAAACAACAAACAAATGCGGCAGAAAATAAAAACCATGGTATATGACGCAGGACACCCAACACTGATATGGGAGTCGTTGAAAGATGGCGCCCGAATGGTCCTTTCCTCCCCCCCTAAGAAGGTAGAGCTATCAAGCACGGTTGACAACATTAATGTAAAGGATAATTGAGCTTCATACGGTAGGGGTAGACGATGACTGACGAACCCCACGAGGGGTCTCAACTTGGGGTCGTGTATGATAGACAGTAGAATTTAATGAAGATACATTCCAGTTAGCATTCATACATTAATAGGATAAAGAATCGCAGCCAGGTACAAAAGGTGTAGAAAACAAGGACGCTAATCGTCCCACTACATGTGCCAAGACAGCACCCAGCAAACCGATGATAAGTAGGCCAACACCGGACCAGCAACCCTACTGGTGCCGGAACTGAAACAGCAACCCTAATTATGCAAAATGCGTAGGATCTAAGGACAGAATAGGTAATATATCTATCTATGCACACAGCCCGCGGCGATCAAGTCTAACTTCGTCTAGAAGGTGTCCTGGACTGCAGGCAGCACGGTATCTAGGCGTCTAACAGGCGACTCGACCATTACCTGTTAAATTGTCGTCATCATTGCAGGCAGCGCCGTCTAGGTCGCGGGGTGCCAACGCCGTGTATAGATTGTTATGGAGAGCTTTGTCGGGGTTCCCTAAACTAACTCCTCGATTACCATTGTTACGACCCGGTTCTTCTACTCTACCTCGACCCCAGGATCTAACCTGTCCTAGACTAACTAACCCGGTAGAAGAAGGAACCCTGTTCTGCATTTTGAAAGATCGTTGAACTCCCGACTCTAATGCTTTCCGATAATTGTTTCCATACTAAGCAATTGACACATTTACTTAGACATTACTGGCAATAACGTACATCCATGGTTCGACTAGCTATAACAAGCCATATCAAAGGTCGAACTCTCAACACAAGGAAATTGCAACACCTAAATTGGCCGACAACCTCGTGCGTGCTCGGGCCACACATGGCCCTCGCCCGTACGATCACGGACAGGGTAGATCTATGCAGGACAACATTCTATTGCCCCGTAGAGAGGGCGCTGGTCCAGAACACACAGAGCGCCAACGGTCCAGGCCATAAAGTACGCAGCGCGGCGCGACTGCACCGGCCCACAGCACTGAACAATTGATACGTAACTGGACCGACTAATAAAAAGGGTCCTAACCACACGTAAACGTAGGAAGGACAACAGTCGTAACCACGGACTGTTCCGGAATAGCTGAGGCCACCAATAACGTAAGGCCTGAATTTACGGCCGTAGTAACACAGTTTGTTACGCGCCGTAACACCTTGGTTGCTTTTTACCAACAGTACCCCTATGGGTACTGGGTGTAACTGCTGGTATACCCACTCAAATGATGACCCCAACGGCTCAAACTGTTAAGCAACTAATCCATACTAAGATGCAATTAGGTCTGCAGCCCGGTCCTCGCGAACCTTTGATCTCCTGCGATATAGCCGTTGCGGTCCCTGAACATGCTTGGTTGGACAAGTGTCAGATGCTGTCCTCTGGAATCTTTCGCGTCGGCGCCTAGCTTGGCCAATTCCCGCTGGTCCCAAAGTTGTCAAAAATAGTGTGACCATATGAAAAGTGTCACGCGTTTGGCAGTTACAAAATTTGGTGGCAAAACGGTTAAGCTGAATGGCGTGTCGTACCTCGTCGTGCTGACAAGTGTCCTTTTCCTCGTCGTGCTATCTGTGCCGAAAGATTCCTTAAAGCGTTACGTGCGTGCTGTGCGATTTGTTGGTTTGTTTTTCTGTAACGCTCTCGAGGCCACTTACGGACGCTTTAAGCGAGTTTCGGGTGGTAGGTTTTTTAGTAAGCAATTTTGATAGCCCTTCAGGTTTTCACAACTAAGAAACAGGTGTTGAAACTAAAAACCGGGTGTTGGAGGTAGGAGTTTCGTGAGTTGCACGATGCGATGTGGAGTCGGTCGGGACGGAAAAATGATAACAAAATGATGCCCAAGATAAAATGCAATTAGGTCTGCAGCCCGGTCCTCGATCTCGCTATTCCTGATTATCCTTCAGGTGTTCACAATGAGCTCTGAAGTCAGTCAGGACACTCCAGTGACTCGATCCGCGGCTCGAGTGAGGCTGTCTTGCGTAATTCACACACATATTATTAAAGACCAGTACGCAGCTAGGACTCGATCTCCTGAAAAATATGTCCGTAGTTACCGTCATAACGTGTGTGCAGTGCCACTTGTCTGTCCCGTAACTCCCGTTCAGGCACTAGTGTCCATGTTACCAAGAAAAGTCCTTATTTTAGGACCAGTTTGAATTAAAAAATATATGTGCAAACATCAAATTTCGACCCTGGCATTTTTACCACTGACAGATAACACACTTTTTGAATTTTGGACAAAAACCTGGGTTCAAATAATTACATTTAGTGCCTGAATGGACCCTGGCCCATGGCAGGCCTCAAACCGCGAATTTGGTCAAAATGAGAATTTAGGACCAATAGGACCAATTAGTGTCAACGCATGACCTGATGCTATCCACACGGTCCCTTGAGCATCTTACAAGCGCTAGGGGACCCTACGAGGCCTTGGGATGGCGGGGCAGCGTATAACAAGGCCATACCCTGCTGTGGCTGCCTCTATATATACGCGTGCTTAACGGTGTCACAGATGGTGCAGGTAATGCAATATACGGTTGCATGGTTGCTGAGGTTGCCCGGCTTGAACATGGCCCACCCCTTGCGGTAAACTTTCTCTAGATAAGCATATGCCAAACCTTCTTTGACATCACGGACATGCTGGCCACCACCCAGCGATGAAAAAACATTGCATTTGCATTGCAACTAACACATGAATGCAGCCAAATCAAGTTACAGAACAACGTTGTGCTAACATGCAACGCTTTGTGAGTGAATTCAGGGTGCATGTAACACGTAAACCATACTGTATATACTGTCTGAGAACACCCTGAACGACTGCAGGCCATAGGACCATGGTTTATAACTAACACATGAGTAAAACTGCTCTTACGCATGTGTGTTTTAGCTGCAGCGGACGACGAAGATAGAGACGTAAAAAATTGTATGACGTAAACCAACTATGTGTGACAGTTATGTGCACAGAGAGCGTCCCCTCTTTTTAGGCATAGCTGGCTGACTCAAAACACCACGACAGCGTTGCCAGTTACACTCATGATCTAGGGCACCCCGGCACGTACCTGCTACTTACGTCGCCTCATTCCAGATGGTTGCAAAAAAGTCGCTGAAATCCGCAGCGAGGTCAGCTTTCCGAGAGCTGAGCGCACCAAAGCTGGCCAACCGGTTCGAAAATGATATAAACCACGCTTGTGATGCGTTCTAGGTCCAAGAAATACCGAAAGTGAAGACCTATAAGGTGCGCTCGCTGCCCAGCCTAGCTGAACGTCCCTAAAACATGGTCGACAATGGAAATCAGGCAAGAATATCACAGCCCAGGCGCTCCCATGTCAAATACTCCGTTTCTAAACTCCAGACTATTATCAAAATCGTCCACAAAAATTTCCTGGCTTGATTCGCACCACCATTGCTAATACACTAACATGTTTGTGCCAAAATCGACCCTCCGCGAGCAGGCGATCTGCGACCCATTTGTGATGTGCCGCTGTGCTACAGCGCTACACATAAAAACTTGCGCAGAAAATATTCACAGCCTTTAAGCATAACTATAAACGACCTTTCGTTTTTGCTACTGGGCGCCCGAAATGATGAACGCACGTGAAAACGCCGGCCACGATTGTCAGGTCGCCATATCCACCTCAGATCATTCCCGCACCCACTTTTTCGCTCCAAAATCGGTTATATTTTTGGTCGAGGTACCTACTTTCCCGCCATTATACCCGGTACCCGGGTACGGAATCCGGGTACCATGTGCCGGTACCACGGGTCGGGTACATCATGCCGGGTACGGTCCACATGGGGTACGGTCCATATAGTGACCCCCCCCCCCGGTACCTCGGTTATAGTAAATTGGTCCTTAATTTAGGACTTTGTCCTAAATTAAGGACCGTGGTATGGCTAACACTAGGTCCGCCTACGGCGTAAAGGCCAAGTTCGTCAGCAAAACTTCTACTACATGCACAAGTGTAAGTTTACTTCCACACGGATTGCCTCGGCTGCCAACTATATATGGTCTGGCGGCCTCGGCACTGGGGCCGTCGCGCCGATCGACCGCGACGCCCTGATAATTTAATACCACAATGGCATGTTGCATCTGTGCAACACTGTCTACCATACTGAGCTGGGTAGACGCCAGCCTGAGTTGGTTTTGGGTCATAGACATGCATGTTTTCCTATCTGTTCGCGTCCCTCGCCGCCATGCACTGTACGCCGGTCTCGGCTAGCTTCACCACCGTGCTCTAGCCCGTCCCTGCCGGGTCCGACCCCGGGACACCCGCTTAAAACCAGGGGCCGGGGTCGGGGGGGGCGGAGCCCCCCCCGCCTTGTTGTTTATCATCCCTGAAGTGGTAGGTGCCTAGGTCTTATATAACATAATTCAAAATGCATTCTATATACCAACTAATGAAAACGCGCGTCTTGACCCCGGGCCTGCCCTGTAGTGACTTTGACAGCAGTTATATATGGCCTACCCTGCATACATGTGAGGTTAATTGTGATATACCAACCCGATCGAAGGGCAACTCATGGACACAGTGCCCCCAAGAACAGCCATTGGATATATGGGTAGGTTGGATGGCATCTGGTTTGCAAAATTGTGAAGATCCAGCCGATTTATATCGGCAGGATCTCGGCCCATTTAGGGGTAACTAAGAGCAGCAAACGGCGTGCATGTATGTGCCAGGCGCATGACGTGATCCACGGCAATAATGGATAGCTATATGGGGGCAGCATGCACACAATTATACCTTGCCACACACCGTGGTGAAGGGGGAATGGTGGGGTGGTGCCTTCCGGCAGTCCGCACTACTGCCTACATGAGCCCTCATACAGTCGGCGACAGCAATCAACGTTGGGGGCACGCGATCCAGAGCTAGGATGGCCCAAAGAGCCTCCCAGAGGACCGTGTCAAAGGCCTTGACTATCTAGTCAACACAAATGAAGACCAGCGGAAAAGCGTCATGCTGGGTAAATGCGACGCACCTCCTCTGGACATCAACCGGCCGGGCACGCCGCAAATACCGACAGCCATGACAGTGTTACGGCCACGACGGAAAACCGGCATCTGAGACTCACCCAGGTGCGGGTCCAGCGCCGAGCGCGGCGCGGAGCCTGTGCAGCATCATGCACAATTGCGCATGAAGACCTTCATGCAGCGCGGCGCTCTAAAGGCACGGACACCCCGGCCCGATATAGTTACCGGGGTCAGCAGCAGACGGAGCCCTCATCATTCTTGTACAGCCGGCATGACTCGGAAGCATGGCCGTCTGCCACTCAGTCAGCCGGCGGAGTCTCATCAGAGAGCAGGACACGGTTGCAGAACGCCATCAGAAGCTCCCGCACCGCCAGGTCAGGAGTCTTCAGCAACTTAGCCGAAACGTGGCCGGTACCGACCGCCGCGCGTACGTCGTAACCAACGGCCTGGCGCAGCAGGCGAGCAAGGGCGGGTGCGGTCCAATTCCTCCAACTGAAGTGAAGGGGTGGACGACGTCGTTGGTGGCAAGGCAGCCCTCCTTCAAGGCGGGGACTTAATTGGTAGTCCGCGGCCGAGGAGGGGGGCGCAGGCGGCGGGGGGGGTCCGGCAACACCAAGACGGGCGGCCGTCTCGGGGTGAATCGGTTTCTAGGCGGGTCAGTCAACCCGTAAGTCAATTCCAAGGATCCCACTTGGATGGGCAGCAGAGAGTCTATACCCGGCCTGCATGGGGGCTGGGGGGTTGAGTTGAGTAGTGGCCGAGGACTACAGTATTCAGTGTAGTGGAGTTTTCTCCTTATCAGTTCCCAGTTTCTATAGCGGCTGGTGGGGGCGGGTTGTTGTCAATGCCCATTATTAGGACGACGGAGTCTACACGCCTATAGTAGCGGCCAAGCCATACCGGCTATGATAATGGGACCCCCCATGGATGTTGCATTAAGAATTTAGCCACGCTCTGCCTATGCAGAGAGTCACTCTCTGTTGAGAAGCCATGATTAATTAATTAATTAATTCATTAGTTAGTTAGTTAGACCCGTGCTCCCGTTGGGGAGTCACGGAGCATTAACTGCATGACCCCGATGGATGGATGGATGGATGGATGGATGGGTGCAAACAGTCCTACCGTACTTTTAAGTTGAGTTCTGATAATCTCAATCTACTGACAACAGCTACCTACTACGTCTATCTAAAGCTATCAACATCAACTCTATTATGACCCTAGGGGAGAAGCCATGCCCTAGCTCTCAGCTTGCCGTACGATAGCCGGCCATCCGCATCATGATGATCTTCAGTCCACCCCCGCCATATGCCAGACTCCTACTATGACGGAGGTCTGTTGCGACTGACATGCGTGGTGCATGGTGCAGGTGCCCTTGGTGCACCTATCTAGAGCAAGTGTCGTTTACATCCCCACCCTTGCAGGAACTAGTAGCCCATGAGGATGTATTAAAAGCCATATGCCCCTTCTCCCCGGGATTATGCGGTGCTATGTACATGATATACTCCCAAAGGAGTTATGTTCCTAATTAATTACAGTACACGGGAAGTTGGGAGGTCCCAAACCCAAAGAACACTGAAAGCTTCAGTCAGCGGTTGGTCGGCGCGAGTCGGCGCATGGAATGATGATCCAGCAGAATCTCAGGCAGCGAGCCGGTACGGATATCGCTCGGATTTTGCTTTTCTTTCGGGGAAATGGCGGGGTGTATTTATCAGTTATCCAATTATAGACCAGAGAGGTGAAATGGGAAATGAGGAATGTGAAATGGGGTTTTACTTTTCCCTTTGTCTCGATAACCGATTTTCGTAAGTTTTCGTGTAGTCGCCCCCGTGTCCAGGATTTCAGAAATCGGACGTGTCCAACGCAGGCAAACTTTCCTTTTCGGGTTCGAGTTGAGTTGAGTTAATTCCCACGCCAGTGAACCGACAGTGTTAATAGTGGATCCAACGGCTGGTCCTGCCTAATGGGGTGGCAAACAAGGTGAGAGCGGTGAGAATTGAGATCCTTGACCCCTACATTGACTCTCACTACTTCGGGTTTGGGGGGGGAAACCGCCAACTGAGTTTCTTGGTACAAGACCTTTACGGTAACCAAGAAACCTGAACACCCAAAAGCGGGCCGAAAAGGAAAGTTCAAGTTTGGTGTGCGTCGAAAAGACGATTCCAGGTATCAAGAATCTCTGCTTATTTAATTACCGTTTTTGACGGACGACTTCCCGATTCCTCCGCCGACCCTTGAATCTTCATCTCGGCCCGCACGAACTTTCACTTTTACCCTCTCAAAACTCAAGTCTCAACGAGCTCTTTTCATGTGACGCGTGGGGTTCCATTTTCCGGGTAAATGGGTATTTTTTATTAACCAATAGGAATATCGTTAGGTTAATTAAGGATAAAGAGGTACAGTACCACGTATCGACCAGTTAGGGTTCCATTTCATACTTCCGTCTTCCTTCCTGCCCCCCCCCTGTTGCACTCGGAAGAGGCCCGAGCAGTTCAGCGGGAGCACCTGGGCAAGAGTTGGATAATTATGAATAATGAAACCTGCCACTCCATGTGTGCCAACGTCAGGAGCCGCGACTGTCGAGATAGTTTGTGAGTTATACCAGCGTGCTCATGGCGCGACTGCACCGTTACCGGCATCCACGGCAGTAGATGAAAAAGGAAGTCTGGGGATATTTGTGCAAAGCCTGTTCTTCGGTATCCTGTTGCGAATTGCCTCGAGTCTGGAATCAATTAATGCCTCTCTATACCTCCCCGGGAAAATTTTCACAATAGATTTCGAACGGCGGTGGTTGGCTGGTAATGCGAGCCATGCTCTTTTGTGCCCTCGCGTCAGTGTCCCTATGAGTTATCGACAGCCTAGAAAAAGCAGAAATGGTCTGGCCTTGCTTGCCGTGTGGTTACTGCTGTTATGTTCGTGCCCTGCGAATGGGGCCTTAGGAGACCCGAGTCCCCCAGGCACCGTTGGCCCGTTGCGGTCGGCCGCGGCCAGCCGTTATAGGGCTGCGAGAGTCCCCAGAAGTATTAACAACAGACCTGGCACCCGAAATGCCGCAAATTCAGCCGAGAACATGCGTCGAGTACCCCACGTGCGGGTCGGGCGGCCTGCCCACGGACGAGGGTCGGCTTCTCCGGCCGCGCGGGCAGCAACTGGCCAACCACAACGTCGAGCCGGCGCAGGTCAAGCCCCCGCCGTTGAGATCACCGCAGTATCCCCTACCCGGCGCGGCGTTTGCATACAGACGCATGGAGAGGAAGTGTTGCTGAAGGGGGAGATGCACGAGGTGTTCCCCATCGTCGACCGGGTGGAAGGCGTTGTGAGCGACTCGTTTGTGTACAAGAAATCCGGTTTTGCAAACTGTCACGCGGTCACCCTCGCCGAGGCGCGCGACGGGACCCTGGTCACCGCCTTCTTTGGGGGGTCCAAAGAGGGCCACCCGGACGTGGTCATTTATGTCTCTCGGGCGCTCCGCGAAGACAACGACGACCCGTCCTGCAAGTGCTTCAAGTGGTCCAAACCCGTCCAGGTGGCGGATGGGGTCATCTCGCCCGAGCTGCGCTACCCCGCCTGGAACCCGGTCCTCTACCAGACGACGCAGGAGGGCGGGCCGCTGCTGCTCTACTACAAAGTGGGCCGCACACCTCGGTGAGCACGGCGTCGCCATGTGGCCGCTAGCATCGCAGTGTTACGCTTGCCTTCTCTCCCTCCCCGTTTCCCCAACCTGCGGAGATCGTCCCGAGACGGGGGGGGCCGGGGGGGGGGGGGGGGGGGGGGGGGTAGGGGGGGAGGGGGGGGGGGTAGGGGGGGTAGGGGGGGGGGTAGGGGGGGGGGGGGTAGGGGGGGGGTAGGGGGTAGGGGGGGTAGGGGGGGGGGTAGGGGGGGGGGGGTAGGGGGGGGTAGGGGGGTAGGGGGGGGAGGGGGGGTAGGGGGGGGTAGGGGGGGGGGGGGGGGGGTAGGGGGGGGTAGGGGGGGGGGGGGGGGGGGGTAGGGGTAGGGGTAGGGGGGTTAGGGGGGGGGGTAGGGGGGGGGTAGGGGGGGTAGGTAGGGGTAGGGGGGGTGGGGGGGGTGGTGCGCAAAACTGTCGT